>SKCR01036502.1:0-96891 GCA_019454045.1 Zanthoxylum bungeanum | reverse complement strand
GCAGGGCAGTGGACTGCCACCAGTGGGCGTGAAAGGCAGTGAAGAAAATGGCTTGATTCGTCCCAAATCGACTCAACCGATCAATGTGAGTATTCTGCTACCTCCGTTGATGGTATTCACGCATGTTTTCATGTCTTGATTTGATCTTGGGACCTTAAGAATAAACCAACATATATTCCCATAAAGCTATTGTTGAAATCTTGGCTTTCAATAGAAATTCTCCGTAGAATTCTGGGAGATAACAACCTTTATTAGAGGAATAAAGATCTATGGGATAGATTTGGAGTTGTTAACACTCTCTGGAAATTGTACATTTAAAATGTACTTGTATTGGTGTCTCATACGCTTCAAGCATATGGAGTCACAATCAGGTCAATCCAGTGACAGTCACTGGATTGAAGTTAAGAACATCTGTTAGTATCTCAGAGAACTAAAGATGCTATTAAACTATGGAGAAGGAGAACTTGAAGTGACTGGGATCACTGCTGCAAGTTTCCAAACAATTAAATACTGCGGTACTATAAAGTTTGAAGGACGGGACAGTGAGCTGGAAATCTTCCAAGCAAGATAATTGTTGCCGAATAAACAACAAATGCAGATTATTGATGCAGCTGAGGCAGCAAAAGAAGCCATTTGGATCGAAAGTAAATCTAATTAGATTAGATATAGTTCTGTTAGCAGCTGAGCTAGGCGTCAGCACAGGCTAAGGAATTAAAGGTCTCATCGACGATCCAGATATATACTTCTATATCATCTGATTCGTTCGGATCATACATCGTGGCGATGTGATGATCGTATAAATGGCGTCAAATGATAATCGAACAAATCCGCTGACGAAAACCTTTTTCTCAGCAATTTGAGCGAACCTTACATAGTTCGAGTGTAGGACACTTGAGTGACTCGCTACGTGCCAAGTGGGAGATTGTTGGATAATATGACCCATAGCGTCACTATTTGCACATAACATTGTGTTGCTGTAGCAAATTAACTATGTAACAAGGAAATTACACTCTCGTCATTTGTGATTAGATCACCATAGATATATAAATGAAGAGAGGGTCCTATGATTAGTTCCTGGATTGAGATGATATGAGACAGTATCAGTCCACGAAGGATTAATCATTAAATATCCCTAGCCGTAGTATTATCGAGACTGGACATCGATAATGCGGAATAGGCTAGTATTGCACTTGTGTGCGTTGTGAGGGCACAACGGCATAGTTCTCATATATATAAGTATTGGATACTTGTGCAAGTGCGATAGGAGGTCGTGTTTCACCGATGGTACGGGAAACAGCTTCCCTCTGGATAGACCCTTCGGAATCCCATTGGTATTATGACTAGGTGTCTATGGGAGGCTGAAATCAAGGTAGGTGTGTATAGTCTTAACCTGAGACTTGCATCGCTAATACTTACGACAATCGGTAAACTTTGGTTATGGTGGTGGGGGGATCTTAACTGGTTCTGTGTTCACCTCTTCTGGGTTTATCAGGAATCGTAGTGTATTGGATGTGATGTCAAGATGGAAGTGTCACTCCAGTCATAGTGGAGTTGATGTCACGCAGGATACGGTATTAGTGCTCTTAAGTGATGCGCATCCAATCGTGATATTATGACCAGGTCATGAATATCCGATTATAGAGACTAGTTACTAGACATCCGATATGTGTTTCGGACGGGGCAAACACTTATCCAGCCCCAGCCCTAGCACGTGACTATCTGATACTGGGCCAATATGCACAATACAATTGTATACTACGCTTGATACAGATCTTTGATATTCTTGATGGATATGTCCGGAGAACTTGGTAGACTTGGTGCTTTGCTAGGAGTCGACCTTGTCTCGTAAATCGGTAGAACGTAGTACTTGGTACGTACGTGATTCGGATACTCCGACGACCGTATATACTGCCAGATTATCCGGGGATCTCATGGGTCGCTTCCCGATAATCCACCGATGACGCACAACTCGCACTCTTGAATAATCTGGGATTATACAGAAGAGAGAGAAAATTAATCTAGGATTAATAACGGAGATTTTTATCTAGGATAAAATATCGTCTAGAGAGAGATAACGATTAATTTGGAATTAATCGGTAAATTAATATATTCGATGTATTAAACGAAATTAGATTTCGACGCGGAATTAAAATTAGATTTTAATTCGGGCAAACGTGTTAATTTCGAATTAATTCGTTAGCGACGTAAATAATAATTTCGCTAGCCGCAATTATTCGATTTAATTAACGTCGCGACGTAAGCTCGGTATTTCAGAAATATCGAACCCGAACGCGTGAGTGCACGTGGGCCCACTTTCATTTGGAAACGTGTGGGGCCCACATGACACATGTCATTTTATGCATTACTTAATTGTTAATGCATTGCATGGTGATAGTGTACAATACACTCAATGGTTTTGCATTGAGTTTGAGTGTTAGACACTCTAAGCCATTGCATGATTTGTGTCATAAGTTTATTATTAATTTAATAAATATTATGGCATAAATATAAATTGATTTTTGGTAACAAAAATTAATTAACAACACATTTTTTTCTCTCAAACTCTCTCATCTCCTCACGCCAAAAGCATGAAATGTTCACTGGTTTGGAACCAGAAATGGCGTGAACAAAGGGAAGCAAAGAGTGATTTTCATGGTGAAAAATCATGTGCTAGCACACATACGAGTCTTGCGAAGGTGGTAGGGAGGTTCCCCTATGAGTCGGGATCCATCGGACGAAGCTCGGAGCTCCGTTTCTTCACTCAAATTTCTGTTTTGCAGGACAGTGGACTGTTGCAGTGGGCGTGAAAGGCAGTGAAGAAAATGGCTTCATTCGTCTTCGATTCGACTCAACCGATCGATGTGAGTATTCCGCTATCTCCGTTGATGTATTCACGCATTATTTCATGTCTTGTTTGATCTTGGGACCTTAGAATAAACCAACAACTAATCCCTAACCTTTGAGAAGAAGAGAGAAACGTGAGAAAAATATGAAGAGGAATAAAGAAAGAAGAAGGAAAGAAGAGAAGCCATATACCAATCCTCACATATGAAACTAAGAAGAACATTAGCAACCATTGAAGACTTGAAGAGTGAAGGAAACCAAGTAAGTTAAGTTAAGGAAATTTTTACCCAAATCTTGGATTATGAAATCCTGATGGTATGAAGCTATGTTGGTGTTAATGACATTCTAGGGATTGCATTTAGGGATATAATGAGCATGGAAATTGATTGTAGTAAGAAATGACCAAATTTAAGAAAATTCTAAGTTGAACTGAAGAAAATTTATGAGATTAAAGAGTTGTTTTGATGTAGAAATATTTATGTAGAATGCATGAATTGAAGCATAATAAAGTTGTTTGAGTATAATTGTAGTATGAGTGTGTTGGAGGTATATTTGGGTAAGCTTGACGTTGGGATGTAAGTGTTGAATTCTGAAAATAAGCTGGCATCGCGACACGTACTGGGAAAAATTACCCCTATTCGATTATGGAATGTGAGCTTCGCGATGCCCAAGACTTCCATCGTGATACGGAAAGCAGAGGAAGCTCATTGTCTCGTCTCTTTTTGATGGACATCACTACGCTCGGCTCTTAACGTCGTGCCGTATATAGGTGTCGCGATGCCAAACCTTTGCGTCGCGACGGAGATATAGAGGATGCTTACTAGTTCAATTATCATGTGTGAGAGTCACGACACCCAGGGGCAGCATCGCGATGCGCGAATAGAAATTCTACAGAATCAGTTTTAGTTTATTCCGATTTCACCCCTAGCATGTTAGAGGCGACCCTAAGGGTCTCACATCAGCTCGCATACATATATTACATCATGATATAAGTATGAAACGCCTTAAAGTGACAATAAGTGCTCGAATGGATAAAATTAGCCTAACTTCAATATATATTACTCAGCCTATTTTCTAATCAAGTTTATTACAGGAATCGCAAACTCCTACGCTGAAGGAAAGTAATATAAGCCAGACCCTAAAATTTTTGAGTGAACCATTTCTCTCAAATTTATTTTATTTAATTATTTTGATATCAGACTTATTTTTTTCAGCACTTAGGGCATTAGCAAGATTTATTTCGAGTTGTTTCAAGAAAGAACGTGTTTTTAAAATTTTTTATTTCAATAATTCCCTCGTGTCTTCCATATCCAAATGGTAGTCACTTTGGTATATGTCAATTATCCTTTTCAATATTTTAGGAACTTTAGGCCAAGCCTTGGGTTTTTAGAATATCGAAACGATGTGCACCTCGTGCTACATGCCCAATTGCAAACTTTGACTTTATCTCCTCTAGAATAGTCAATTAATTCTCCAAGAATTATAAATTGTAATTTTAATACTTCTTAAATCTAAAATTATATTTATGACAAGTATATTAAATTAAGCATTAAAGTCATCATCACATAAATCTTCCAAAGATTTTATGCTCTACTTATTTTGCTTATTTTGGGCGTAAGGTATAATAAGTTATTTTATCAAATAAAGTAACCTATTATTTATTCCCAATTTGAAATTTAAATCATTTAAAATATTTAACCCAAGGATTATATATTTTAAATATTCAACCTTTCAATTCTTTCTTGATTTCAATAGTCCAATTATTTAATCAATTTTAATAAGGTATTATTTATTATAATGATTACAATAATACAATTATTTAATCAACTATAATTTTAATATTGATTACTATAATCCAATTATAAAATCAACTATCATTTAATTCAATTATATTGATTACTGTAATCCAATTATAAAATCAACTATATATGAATGAGTTTGTATATAGTCCAACTATAAATATTTTTAAAACAACATAAAATATTCGTCCAACTAATACTTTTGATTAATATGACGAGTAAAATATAGATGAACGCGTTTAGCGAGTATTTGAACGAATGTTGCAAATTCAATACTTGCCTCCCACTATTTTTCGTCGAGCCTCTAACCCTCTGTCGAGTACTCGGGAAACCGTGTTTCCTAGTGGGCTAGGATCCCGTTAAATATCACACAATCTTGACTTTGGCCAACAAATTGTATGATAATTAACTAGGTAGATCTCGAAGATCAATTGGATCTCATCCAACTCATAGATCCAGTAGGTGGATATCCAAGTCCCAAACATATATCTTATATATGCCTATACATCGAATGTATACCCTAACCTTTTTCCTCTGAATCAACTAGGCCTTGGCTTTGGCACAACAAACCTAGTGATCCCAGTCAAGCGCGGACCCATTGACATGGAAGCTTCGTAATCAATGTCAATGGACAAGAAGTGGTTTTGACTTTGGCCAACAAACCACAACTTGGACACGACACCGATATGGAACAAAGCCTCGTAATTCAAGCACATCTTTGACGGACAAGGGCTTGACTTTGGCCAACAACCCCTGCCAATCTCGGATCTTGAGCAAGAATCACTCAATGGAAGGAAAATGAACGCATGATATTTAACGAGGGTTTTTCGCGTGCAAATTGGTTTCCAATTTAATTATCTTTGTAAAGGTCTCATCATCATACACCCTTAAACATGCATTCTAAATACATAATAAAGCGAGCATGAAAATAAATAATAATGATATGCGGATGGATACTTAACACATTGATCCTAGATCAAATCTCTCCCTTTCTCACTCAAGCTAGCACTAGTATTACTTCTACCCGTTACACTACACTTCTAAAGAAACCTCATATACATAGAGGGGAATAGGTGAGAAGAGAATACAATAGAATAGAGGTGATAAGGCTGGACACGCAGGTCCAATTGAATAAATCGAATTTATTACAACAATTTCTAAAATTGCCCACCCAACTAATATCCATCCGATATACATTATTCATTCAACACAACCACGTATTCACACACATAAGCATGCTATCAATCAATCTAATCAAATTAATTAATCTGATAATTAAGTGATCATCCAATGTTCAAACAACGATTTGATTTTGTTCGAGTCAAACTCGTTTTTGCGAATAAGTACTTAAAGTACGAATTCATGAATTAAATTAAACTACATCATTAAATCAAATTTAACATGTACTTAATACTAATTCAATATTCAATTCCAAATTAGATATTACACTTTTATTTAATAAACCTTTTACGATTTAAATTCCAAATTTAATCGTAACGCATCTCAAAGACCGATTAACGTCTAACGTCAATTCAATTAAAGTCCAATGGGCTTTTAATTAATTTCTTCAAGGCGTGGACTTTTGGTCAACACGGGTCAAATCTGCAACGAAAGTCCAATCCGGGATTTACCCCATAAGCCTTTAAATTAATTTTGGCCCATTAGGCCCAATTAAACATTAAAGGTTCATTAAGTCGTATTTGGGCTTTATGGTTAAGGTTTTGGGCCCAATTGGATCCAATCCATTTGGCCTAAACCCAACTTGATAAAATCAAGCCCAATAGGCCCAAATACAACATTAAAGTCCAATTTCCAAAATTAGGCCCAAATAATTAAATATACAAAATCCAATTTCATATTCAATTAATCTAAAGTGTATTACATGATTAATCAACTAAATCAATATTTCTAAAACACCATATTAGTCCAATTAATCATGCTTAATTCATTTTTATATGTCCAACACACAAATTGAAAAATCAAACCCATTTACATGCTACAAAGCTCTCGGCCAATGAGGGATTTTGTGTCCGATTTGGTTTCAATCCAATCGAACCCATAATCGACATCAAATCACCATCCAATTTGATTTCATACACATCCAATTGTTAGACATTATGTCCCATAGCGTCACTGTTTGTAAATGATATTGTATTATTGTACAAAATTAACTATGTGATAATGAAATTGCCTTTTGCCATTTTGTAATATTATTTACTTTGATATATAAATGGCGAAAGTCCATATGATTAATACCGGATTGAGATGATATGAGACAGTATCAATCCATAAAGGTTAATCATTAAATATCCCTAGTCGGAGTATTATCGAGATCGGACATCGATAATGCGGAATTGACTAGTATTGCGCTTGTGCACGTTGTGGGGCACAACGGCATAGTTCTCATATATTTAAGTATTGGATACTTATGCAAGTGCGATAGGAGGTTGTGTTTTACCGATGGTACGGAAAACAGCTTCGCTCTGGATAGACCCCGCGGAATCCCATTGGTAGTATGTCTGCGTGTCTATGGGAGGCCGCATCAGGGTAGGTGTATATGGTCTTAACCTGAGACTTACATCGCTAGTACTTGCGACAATCGGTAAACTTTGGTTTTGGTGGTTGGGGACCTTAACCGGTTCTGTGTACACCTCTTCTGGGTTTATCGAGAATCGTAGTGTACTGGATGTGATGTCGAGATGGAAGTATCACTTCAGACAAATGGAGGTGATGATCACGCAGGACACAAAACTAGTACTCTATAAAAGGTTGCAACCGTCGGGACAATATGACCAGGTCAGGATTGTCCGATTTAAAGAGACTAGTTGCTTGATGTCCGATATATGTTTTGTACGGGGCAGACACATTTCCAGCCCCAGGCCTAACATGTGATCGTCCGATACTGGATCGATGTACGCAATACTACGGTATACTATGCTTGATATAGATCTTATATTCCTATAAGAATATTTCTGGAGAATTGGGTAGGCATGGCGCTTTGCTAGAAGCCAACCTTGTCTTTTGAATCGGTAAAAACATAGTACGAGGTACATACGTGTTCGGATTATCCGACGACCGTATTTACTGCCAACATATCCGGAGATCTCTTGGGTCGCTTCCTGAAGATTCACCTATGATGTTTGATTCGAACTTTATTAATCTTGGATTAATAACGGAGAAACTTTATCTTTCATAAAATGCCTTATTAGGAAAGAGAGAGAGAGATCGATTAATCTGGAATTAATCGATAAAATAATATATTCGATATATTATTATTAAACGAAATTAGATTTCGACGCGGAATTAAAATCGGATTTTAATTCGGGCAAACGAATTAATTTAGAATTAATTCATTGGCGAACTAAATAGTAATTTTGCAAGGCGTAATTATTTAATTCACGTCGCGACGGAAATTCGTTAATTTGGAATTAACGAAACCGAGCCCGTAAGTGCTTGCGGACACATTCGTATTTTGAATTGAGTGATATCCGCAAATCACATCGCGATATCTCATTACTTAATACGAATAGATAGTGAATGTATCTAGTCACCTTTAAGGGATATGCATTGTCTCTAATCTCAAAGTATGGTAATGATAGCAAATGATGAATTCATTTTGGAGGGAAAGCCATGCACGGTTTTGGAAGGATTTTTTGCATTAAAAAATTCTTTTGGTATTAGATATCAATTCACTTTTCATCTTCCTTGGTCATTCACGTTTTTTGGCATGCAAAGAAAAGAAAATCAAAAGTGAAACACTCTCCTCTCTTCCTCTCTTGCTCACGCCGTGAGCTGCACCAACAAGGCAGAAAATTGTTTTCTCATTCTCCATTTTTGCTAGCACAAGCAAGGAATCATAGGAGGTGATAGGGAAACCACCTTGGAGCTTGGAATACACAAAGCTTAGAGCTTTCAACTCTTTTCTCCTCTTGGCCGAAACTTCAAGGATCTTGGAGCTTCAACCTTTGTTCATCTTTTCATCACAAAAGCTTTGTAAGTATGATTCCGCCATACTTCAAGTTTATTATATATATTCATTGTTGTATTTCATAAGCTTAATCTTTCCTTGGGACATATAATAGAAACCAACAATGGTATCATGGAGCCATGGTTAAGCATGAAATACTTTAGGTTAAAATTTGGGTAAAATTGATTGAAGCATGTTCTTGTGAAATTTGATGAATGAGTATGCTTATGTATGTAAAATGACATAATATGGAATCAATTTTATGAAAAATGCATTGGATGATTTTTTCCCCAAATTCATGCCTTGGCCGAATGTGTTGCTACTTGGAGTGGATTGGAATTTTTTGTGTTTAAATATCATTGGATGACTTAGAACGTATACGGGACGTAGATTAGTAATTCAATCGGATTGAAAAACAAATCGACACAAAAAACTCACCTTGGCCGAATGTTAATGGACATGTAAAGGAGTTGATTTTTGTTAAAATTAATGTTGGACATTTATTTTGAAAAATAGATGATTAATAAATTAAATGGGTATTTTTGAAATATTTGGTTTAATATATTAATCTTGGTTTTACACTTTAATTAATTGGACTTTAATGTTTGGAATATTAAATTTAATTAATGGGCTTAATTGGTGAATTGGGCTTTTAATATTGTATTTGGGCATAATGGGCTTGGGTGGACCAAGTAGATTTGGGCCAAAAGGATTGGATCCAATTTGGGCCTAAATCACTCCATTAAGTCAAAATATAATATAATGGGCTTTAAAAATTTAATTGGGCCTTATGGGCTTAAAATTGGTTTTATGGCATTAAGGGTGATTCCTTATTTGGGCTTGGTAATTGGGTTTGACCCACATTGACCAAAGCCCAAGCCTTAATAAATCAATTGAAAGCCCATTTGACTTGAATTAAATTAAACATTGGATGTTAGTTGGGCTTTGAGACCCAAAAGGATTAGATTTAGAATCTAAGTCTTTAAAGCACATTAAAAGTGTAAACATTTAATTTGGAATTAAATAATTGAATTAGTATTGAATACGAATTAAATTAGATTTAATAAGTAGTTCGATATAATTCGCGAATTCGTACCTTATGTACTTATTCTCAATCGAGTTGGACTCGCGCAAAATTAAACCGTTGTTTGAACATTGGATGATCACTTAAACATAGACTAATTAATTGGATTAGATTGGTTGTAAAAAGCATGTCTTGTTTGAAAATATATGTATGTGATGAATGAATAGTGTATATCAGATGGATATTAGAAGGGAAATGGTAATTTTAGAAATTATTGTAAATTTGGAATTTATAAATTGGACCTGCGTGTCCAGCCTATCTCTTTATCTCTTTGTATTCTCTTCTCACCTAATTCCCCTCAATGTAAATGAGGTTTCTTATTGTATTATGTAAATGGGTAGAAGTAGAATAGTGCTAGCAGGGAGAGGAAAGGGAGTGATTTGTTCTAGGAACAAGTTGTTTATATATCCATCCGCATATCACTATTAATTTACTTTATGCGCTTTATGATGTTTTAGAAGCATGCTTAAGGGTGTATGATGATGAGACCTAACAAAGATAAATAAATTGGTTGCCAATTACGCGAAAATCCCTCAATTTATATTAAGCAATATCATTCCATTGAATGATTCTTGTTCAAGATCCGAAGTTGGCATTGGTTTGTTTGGCCAAAGTCAAGACCTTTGTCAATCAAGGATGTACTTGAATCATGAGAGTTTTGTTGCATATCGGTGTCTTGTCCAAATCGTGATTTTTATTGGCCAAAGTCAAGATCACTTTTTGTCCAATGACATTGATTACGAAACTTCCTCGTCTCAATGGGTCCCGCTTAACTGGAATCATTAGGTTTGTTTTTGGCCAAAGCCAAGGCCTAGATGATTCGGAGGATAGGGTTAGGAAAATGTAATGGATACATTGACATTATACATATGTTTCGGACTTGGATGTCCACCTAACCGGATCTAGGAATTGGATGAGATCCAATTGATCATAGAGATCTACCTAAGTTAAAAAGCATACAGCTTTTATTGGCCAAAGTCAATGTTGTGTGTTATTTAACGGGATCCTAGCCCACTAGGAAATGCAATTTCCCGAGTTCTCCACAAGAGGGTTAGAGACTTGAAGAAAATAGTGGGAGGCTATTATTGAATTTGCAATTTCGTTCAGATACTTAGCCTTACGCGTCTTTCAAAATTATTTCGTCAATATTTTAATAATTAGTTGGACTAATATATTGTTATTTTGCTTGTAACAGTTTGACTGTACCCATAACATCGTTGACTTTATAGTTGGACTATAGTTGTCAAGATGACTGGCAAGGGTAATGTCCGCGACATAATCATGGGCGATAATGTCTTCAAAGGGACAAACTTTGCCGACTGGGAAATGAACCTCAAGATAGTGCTTGGGGCTGAGAGGGTGCTGTATACTATTCAGAGACCTCTCCCGCCTAAACCCACTGAGCCACTGGAGCTAGAGTTATGGAAGACTCATAGTGACGATTGTGACCAAGCTCAGTCAGTTATGCTAGCTGCAATGACCCAGCATTTCAGACGCCAGAACAGGGACTTGGATCCCTATAACATGATGGCAAGATTGCGTGATCTCCACCGCACCAACTGTTGGTTTATTCTAAGGTCCCAAGATCAAATCAAGACATGAAAACATGCGTGAATACATCAACGGAGGTAGCGGAATACTCACATTGATCGGTTGAGTCGATTTGAAGACGAATCAAGCCATTTTCTTCACTGCCTTTCACGCCCACTGGTGGCAGTCCACTGCCCTGCAAAACAGAAATTTGAGTGAAGAAACGGAGCTCCGAGCTTCGTCCGATGGATCCCGGCTCATGGGGGAACCTCCCTACCACCTTCGCAAGACTCGTATGTGTGCTAGCATATGATTTATCACCATGAAAATCACTCTTTGCTTCCCTAAAGTCCACGCCAAAATTGGTTCCAAACCAGTAACATTTTTCAGTTTGGGCGTGAAAGAAGAGAGAATTTTGAGAGAGATCTAAAATTGTATTAAGTTATTACAAAAGATCAATTTATATTTATGCCATAATATTTATTAAATTAATAATAAAATTATGACACAAATCATGCAATGGCTTAGAGTGTCAAACACTCAATTTCCATGCAAAACCATTGAGTGCATTGTACACTATCTCCATGCAATGCATTAGAATTAAATAATGCATAATATGAGATATGGACAGGAAGGAAACCGGGTTTCTCTTTCCTGAAGATTTGGGGATGCTGGGCATATGTTAAACGTTTGGAAGGTACCAAACTTGAAGCCAAATCTGATAAATGCCTTTTCGTAGGATATCCTAGGGAAACCAAAGGATATTACTTCTATCACCCACAAGAGAACAAAGTATTTGTCGCTCTACAAGCATTTTTCCTTGAGAAGGATTTTATAAATGCAGTGGTAAGTGGGAGGAAAGTAGAACTCGATGAAGATCGTAGTGATACTGTTCCTGGCAATGAATCAACGACGGAACAAGAACAGACCGTCCGGGATGAGTCTGTACCACAAACTTCACATACACAAGGACCGCGTAGGGCGGAGAGAGTCAGAACAGTACCTGAGAGGTATGGGTTCCTGATCTCACCTCATGTAGATATTAATCTTATTGAGGATATTGAGCCGGCTACGTATGAGGAAGCGATACAAAATATCGATTCCGCTTTATGGCAAGAAGCCATGAAGTCCGAGATGGATTCCATGTACGCCAACCAAGTTTGGACACTGGTTGATGCACTAGAAGGCGTAAAGCCTATTGGATGCAGATGGATCTTCAAGAAGAAGACCGACATGGATGGCAACGTACAAACGTACAAAGCTAGGCTTGTAGTGAAGGGGTATCGTCAACAATATGGTATTGATTATGACGAAACCTTCTCACCCGTTGCCATGATTAAATCCATTCGGATAATGCTTGCAATAGCTGCATATTTCGATTACGAGATATGGCAGATGGACGTTAAAACCGCTTTCCTTAATGGAAACCTTTTGGAGGATGTTTATATGCAACAGCCTGGCGGTTTTATCGTACCTAGACTTGCAAACAAGGTTTGTAAGTTAAATCGATCCATTTATGGATTGAAGCAAGCATCACGGTCATGGAATCAGCGTTTTGATGAGATCATAAAAGAATATGATTTCGTGCAAAACGCAGATGACCCTTGTGTATACAAGAAGGTTAGTGGGAGATCACTTACTTTTATTGTCCTTTATGTCGACGACGTATTGCTTATAGGCAATGACATTCCCATGCTAACGTCGGTAAAAGCTTGGCTTTCATTAAAATTCTCCATGAAAGATCTGGGAGAAGCAGCCTTTATTCTTGGAATAAAGATCTACCGGGATAGATCTAGAAAGCTGCTTGGACTCACCCAGAGTACATACATTGATAAAGTGTTGAAGCGATTCAACATGGAACAATCCAAGAGGGGATTGGTTCCAATGGTACGTGGTACCTCTCTGTCTAAGGACATGTGTCCTAAGACTCAGGAAGAGAGAGACAACATGAGTTGGATACCGTTCACCTCGGCAGTCGGATCGATCATGTATGCCATGATATGTACACGACCTAATGTCTCATATGCTTTTAGCATGTGCAGTCGCTATCAGGCCGATCCAGGTGAAGGTCACTGGATAGCAGTTAAGAATATCCTCAAGTATCTTAAACGAACTAAGGATGCTTTCTTAATTTATGGAGGTGGAGAACTTGCGGTATCTGGGTATACCGATGCAAGTTTCCAAACCGACAAGGATGACTACAAGTCGCAATCCGGGTACATTTTTTGTTTGAATAACGGAGCAGTGAGCTGGAAATCTTCCAAGCAAGATACTGTTGCCGATTCAACAACAGAAGCGGAGTACATCGCTGCATCTGAAGCAGCAAAGGAGGCAGTTTGGATCCGAAAGTTCCTAATCGGATTAGGAGTAGTTCCGTTAGTAGCTGAGCCCGTTCCATTGTATTGTGACAATAACGGGGCTATAGCACAGGCTAAGGAACCAAGGTCTCATCAACGGTCCAAGCATGTTCTTCGACGTTACCATCTGATTCGGGAGATTATACATCGTGGCGATGTAAAGGTCGAGAAGGTCACATCAGATGACAACATTGCAGATCCGCTGACGAATGCTGTTCTTCAGCAAGTTTTTGAACGACACATACATAGTTCGGGTATTAGATGCTTGAGTGACTGGCTATAGGCCAAATGGGAGATTGTTAGACATTATGTCCCATAGCGTCACTGTTTGTAAATGATATTGTATTATTGTATAAAATTAACTATGTGATAATGAAATTGCCTTTTGCCGTTTTGTAATATTATTTACTTTGATATATAAATGGCGAAAGTACATATGATTAATACCGGATTGAGATGATATGAGACAGTATCAATCCATAAAGGTTTAATCATTAAATATCCCTAGTCGGAGTATTATCGAGATCAGACATCGATAATGCGGAATAGACTAGTATTGCGCTTGTGCACGTTGTGAGGGCACAACGGCATAGTTCTCATATTTAAGTATTGGATACTTATGCAAGTGCGATAGGAGGTTGTGTTTTACCGATGGTACGGAAAACAGCTTCACTCTGGATAGACCCCGCGGAATCCCATTGGTAGTATGTCTGCGTGTCTATGGGAGGCCGCATCAGGGTAGGTGTATATGGTCTTAACCTGGGACTTACATCGCTAGTACTTGCGACAATCGGTAAACTTTGGTTTTGGTGGTTGGGGACCTTAACCGGTTCTGTGTACACCTCTTCTGGGTTTATCGAGAATCGTAGTGTACTGGATGTGATGTCGAGATGGAAGTATCACTTCAGACATATGGAGGTGATGATCACGTAGGACACAGAACTAGTATTCTATAAAAGGTTGCAACCGTCGGGACAATATGACCACGTCAGGATTTTCCGATTTAAAGAGACTAGTTGCTTGATGTCCGATATATGTTTCGTATGGGGCAGACACATTTCCAGCCCCAGGCCTAACATGTGATCGTCCGATACTGGATCGATGTACGCAATACTACGGTATACTACGCTTGATATAGATCTTATATTCCTATAAGAATATTTTTGGAGAATTGGGTAGGCATGGCGCTTTGCTAGAAGCCAACCTTGTCTTGTGAATCGGTAAAAACGTAGTACGAGGTACGTACGTGTTCGGATTATCCGACGACCGTATTTACTGCCAACATATCCGGAGATCTCTTGGGTCGCTTCCTGAAGATTCACCTATGATGTTTGATTCGAACTTTATTAATCTTGGATTAATAACGGAGAAACTTTATCTTGGATAAAATGCCTTATTAGGAAAGAGAGAGAGAGATCGATTAATCTGGAATTAATCGATAAAATAATATATTCGATATATTATTATTAAACGAAATTAGATTTCGACGCGGAATTAAAATCGGATTTTAATTCGGGCAAACGAATTAATTTAGAATTAATTCATTAGCGAACTGAAAAGTAATTTTGCAAGGCGTAATTATTTAATTCACGTCGCGACGGAAATTCGTTAATTTGGAATTAACGAAACCGAGCCGTAAGTGCTTGCGGACACATTCGTATTTTGAATCGAGTGATATCCGCAAATCACATCGCGATATCTCATTACTTAATACGAATAGATAGTGAATGTATCTAGTCACCTTAAGGGATGATGCATTGTCTCTAATCTCAAAGTATGGTAATGATAGCAAATGATGAATTCATTTTGGAGGGAAAGCCATGCACGGTTTTGGAAGGATTTTTTGCATTAAAAAATTCTTTTGGTATTAGATATCAATTCACTTTTCATCTTCCTTGGTCATTCACGTTTTTTGGCATGCAAAGAAAAGAAAATCAAAAGTGAAACACTCTCCTCTCTTCCTCTCTTGCTCACGCCGTGAGCTGCACCAACAAGGCAGAAAATTGTTTTCTCATTCTCCATTTTTGCTAGCACAAGCAAGGAATCATAGGAGGTGATAGGAATACACAAAGCTTAGAGCTTTCAACTCTTTTCTCCTCTTGGCCGAAACTTCAAGGATCTTGGAGCTTCAACCTTTGTTCATCTTTTCATCACAAAAGCTTTGTAAGTATGATTCCGCCATACTTCAAGTTTATTATATATATTCATTGTTGTATTTCATAAGATTAATCTTTCCTTGGGACATATAATAGAAACCAACACCAATGTCACAAAATCAAAATTACCAAGACATTAGGGCATTATACCTATTCGGCCAAGGTGATTAATTTAGGGATTTTTATCCATTCAAAAATTAAATCCAATTCAATCTCAAATCAACATCATCCTACATCATTATAACTCATCCAATGAATTAAAATGAAAAAATCCAAGATTTCCAAATATCCATCACATTCGGCCAACATAAGATTTTGGGGTTTTTTTTGTCCAATTCAAAGTATTATCCAATTGACCTCAAATTAACATCAAACATTATGATTCCAATTCATCCAATGAATCAAAAAACAAAATTTCCAAGAACCCAAAATCAATATAGCATTCGGCCAACATCACAAATTTGGGCAAATTGATCCAATCACATTTTGTTGAAATTGATCAAATCAATCTTCAATTAAAGATCATTTAAACATGCTCAATTAATCAATTTAACCAAATCATGCTCAAAATCAAAATACCCAATATTACATTCATATTCGGCCAACATCACAAATTTGGGGAAAATAATTCCAAATCATTTTTCAACAAATTGGTCCAACCAAAATGAAATTAAACATGTTATAAGCATACTTAAACAACCAATTTATTCAAATCATGCACAACAAACATTTACCCAAATTTTAAGCCCTAAAATTTCATGCTTGAACCTATAGCTCTTGATGCCATTGTGTTGGATAATATGACCCATAGCGTCACTATTTGCACAGATCATTGTGTTGCTGTAGCAAATTAACTATGTAACAAGGAAATTGCACTCTCGTCATTTGTGATTAGATCACCATAGATATATAAATGAAGAGAGGTCCCTATGATTAGTTCCTGGATTGAGATGATATGAGACAGTATCAGTCCACGAAGGATTAATCATTAAATATCCCTAGCCGTAGTATTATCGAGACTGGACATCGATAATGCGGAATAGGCTAGTATTGCACTTGTGCGCGTTGTGAGGGCACAACGGCATAGTTCTCATATATATAAGTATTGGATACTTGTGCAAGTGCGATAGGAGGTCGTGTTTCACCGATGGTACGGGAAACAGCTTCGCTCTGGATAGACCCTTCGGAATCCCATTGGTATTATGACTAGGTGTCTATGGGAGGCCGAAATCAAGGTAGGTGTGTATAGTCTTAACCTGAGACTTGCATCGCTAATACTTACGACAATCGGTAAACTTTGGTTTTGGTGGTGGGGGGATCTTAACTGGTTCTGTGTTCACCTCTTCTGGGTTTATCAGGAATCGTAGTGTATTGGATGTGATGTCAAGACGGAAGTGTCACTCCAGTCATAGTGGAGATGATGTCACGCAGGATACGGTATTAGTGTTCTTAAGTGATGCGCATCCAATCGTGATATTATGACCAGGTCATGAATATCCGATTATAGAGACTAGTTACCAGACATCCGATATGTGTTTCGGACGGGGCAGACACTTTTCCAGCCCCAGCCCTAGCACGTGATTATCCGATACTGGGCCGATATGCACAATACATTAGTATACTACGCTTGATACAGATCTTTGATATTCTTTGATGAATATGTCCGGAGAACTTGGTAGACTTGGTGCTTTGCTAGGAGTCGACCTTGTCTCGTAAATCGGTAGAACGTAGTACTTGGTACGTACGTGATTCGGATACTCCGACGACCGTATTTACTGTCAACTTATCCGGGGATCTCATGGGTCGCTTCCCGATAATCCACCGATGACGCACAACTCGCACTCTTGAATAATCTGGGATTATAATAGAAGAGAGAGAAAATTAATCTAGGATTAATTACGGAGATATTTTATTTAGGATAAAATATCATATAGAGAGATAACGATTAATTTGGAATTAATCGTAAAATTATTATATTCGATATAATAATCGAAATTCGATTTCGACGCGAAATTAAAATTAGATTTTAATTCGGGCAAACGAGTTAATTTCGAATTAATTCGTTAGCGACGTAAATAATAATTTCGCTAGGCGCAATTATTTATTTAAATTCGATTTAATTAACGTCGCGACGTAAGTTCGGTATTTCGGAAATATCGAACCCGAACGCGTGAGTGCACGTGGGCCCACTTTCATTTGGAAACGTGTGGGGCCCACATGACACATGTCATATTATGCATTATTTAATTCTAATGCATTGCATGGAGATAGTGTACAATGCACTCAATGGTTTTGCATGGAAATTGAGTGTTTGACACTCTAAGCCATTGCATGATTTGTGTCATAAGTTATTATTAATTTAATAAATATTATGCATAAATATAAATTGATTTTTTGTAACAAAAATCAATTAGAACTCTCTCATTTTCTCTCCACTCTCTCACGCCCAAAATGGGGCAAAACTCATTATTTTTGGAAGCCAAAAACCGTGAGCAAGGGAAGCCAAGAGTTGGGTTTTCATGGTGAAAACCGCAAGTGCTAGCACACTACGAGTCTTGCGAAGGTGTTAGGGAGGTTCACCCATGAGGCGGGACTCATCCGACGGAGTTTGGAGCTTCGTTTTGAGACCCAAAACTGCAAAGACAGTGAGCATGGGCTGCTGCAGTGGGCTTACAAAGGCAGTGCGTTTTTGGCTTCGATTCGTCTTCAATTCGACATAACCGATCAATGTGAGTATTCTGCTACCTCCGTTGATGTATTCACGCATGTTTTCATGTCTTGTTTGATCTTGGGACCTTAGAATAAACTCAACACATTGAAGGTAAAAATCTAGGTCCCAAAATCATACAAGACATGAAAAACATGCATGAATACACCAACGAAGATAGCGGAATAGTTACATTGGTTGGTTGAGTCGAATCAAAGACGAATGAAGCCAAACCGCACTGCCATGGACGCCCACTGCATGCAGTCCATTGTCTTCTGTCTTCAGTTTTTGAGCTGTGAAATGGAGCTCCTAATTTCGTCGGATGGATCCCGGCTCATGGTCGAACCTCCCTACCACCTTCGCACGACTTGTAAGTGTGCTAGAACTTGAATTTTCACCATGAAAATCCACTCTTGGCTTCCCTATTGCTCACGTTTTTCTGGTTCAAAACCAGTGAGTATATTCTGTTTTTGGGCGTGAGGAGAAGGAGAGAAAGTGTGTCTATGCATTTTCTATTTCACTTCTTGCTTTTTGTTTCAAAAACGTGAGAAAGAAAGAGAAAAGCAATCATGAGATATGATTTACCAAAATGAATTTTTTAATTAAAAAACCCTTCAAAAACCGTTAAAGGTTTTCCCTCCAAAAAAAAATTCATTAAATGGCATCATCATCACACATTGAGAATAGAGACAATGTATCATCCCATAAAGGTGACTAGATACATCCATCATCTATTCGTGTCAAGTGATGAGATATCGCGATGTGATTTGCGGATACCACTCGTTTCAAAATACGAATGTGTCCGCAAACACTTTCGGGCTCGGTTTCGCTAATTTCGAATTAACGCATTTTTCCGTCGCGTCGTAATTAGATGATTACGTCTTGCGAATTCACTATTCACGTCGCTAACGAATTAATTATAAATTAATTCGTTCGCCCGAATTAAAATATAATTTTAATTCCGCGCCGAAATCTAATTTCGTTTAATATATCGAATATATTAATTCAATTGATTAATTCCAAATTAATCGTTATCTCTCTCTTTACGATATTTTATCCTAGATAAAATATCTCCGTAATTAATCCTAGATTAATTTTCTCTCTCTTCTATTATAATCCCAGATTATTCAAGAGTGCGAGTTGTGCGTCATCGGTGGATTATCGGGAAGCGACCCATGAGATCTTTGGATAAGTTGACAGTAAATACGGTCGTCGGAGTATCCGAATCACGTACGTACCAAGTACTACGTTCTACCGATTTACGAGACAAGGTCGACTCCTAGCAAAGCACCAAGTCTACCCAATTCTCCGGACATATCCATTTAAGAATATTAAGATCTGTATCAATCGTAGTATACGATTGTATTGTGCATATCGGTCCAGTATCGGATAGTCACGTGCTAGGGCTGGGGCTGGATAAGTGTCTACCCCGTCCGAAGCACATATCGGATGTCTGGTAACATAGTCTCTATAATCGGATAGTTATGACCTGGTCACAATATCCCGATTGGTTACGCAACACTCAAGAGCACTAGTACCGTATCCTGCGTGACATCATCTCCACTATGACTGAAGTGATACTTCCGTCTCGACATCACACCCAATACACTACGACTCTCTGATAAACCCAGAAGTGGTGTACGCAGAACCGGTTAAAGCCTGTACCACCAAGACCAAAGTTTATCGATTATCGTAAGTATTAGCGATGCAAGTCTCAGGTTAAGACTATACACACCTACCTTGATTTCGGCCTCCCATAGACACATAGTCATAATACCAATGGGATTCCGAGGGGTCTATCCAGAGCGAAGCTGTTTCCTGTACCATCGGTGAAACACGACCTCCTATCGCACTTGCATAAGTCTCCAACACTTATATATATGAGAACTATGCCGTTGTGCCCTCACAACGCGCACAAGTGCAATACTAGCCTATTCCACATTATCGATGTCCAGTCTCGATAATACTACGGCTAGGGATATTTAATGATTAATCAATCGGGGACTGATACTGTCTCATATCATTCTCAGTCCAGGAACTAATCATAGGGACCTCTCTTCATTTATATATATGGTGATCTAATCACAAATGATGAGAGTGCAATTTCCTTGTCACATAGTTAATTTGCTACAACAACACAATTGTCTGTGCAAATAGTGACGCTATGGGTCATTTTGTCCAACATTATCATCTTAATGATAATTTAAAATTTCTCTTTAAGGGTTGTAACATCCAATTTAAGATGTTTATTTTCCAAAAACTCTTCCCCTCATTTTCCTTTGAAAATCGGCCAACACAAGGAATAATAGATAATTTTGTAACATTAAGTATTCAACTCCATAATTAAAATATATGTTACAAAATCAAAGAGTTACTACCTTTCATAAAAGTGTAACTTCCAAATTTAATTCAAGGGTTTCCAAAATCCAAATTTGGAATTCCAATATTAGCCTTCATTTAAATTATATTAAATTATATTTAATAATAAATAATAAACAATTATCATATAATCATTTATTATATAAACCATATATTAACTTTTAATATATAGTTCCAAGTGTGACAAATAATATTATTAATCATATTAATAATATTTATACATATGTGAGTATATAATTGGACTATCCAATTATACTAAAATCCATAATAATATATTGAGCTAGCACGGGGACCAAAGGGACCTACGGTACTGAGCTCCAATAATATCGAAATACTAATTAAGATCTTAATTAATTATTCTGAATTATTAACTCCGGGTTATTCCACTAAAAACGAAGCTGAACTCTCGTTGCCGCATATAGTATATTAAGCCGAACAAATTCGGTGTCCATCGATATAGTCACTACATATAGATTAGCCCTTCACAAGTCATAATGTCTGTTATTCCACTCTAATTATTTTTACCTTAGGTACCATTGATTCTATAATGAATGATTTATTAATAACGAATATGAATTTTAATTTTTCTATTTGTAATATAAAGACTTGAGCGCTCTAACCGTTCAAGTACCGAATCAACCTTTAAGAAAGAAACTCATATACTTCTCGTAAGAAGGAGTGAACTCCATGTCTTTGTAAAACGTTCCCAGCTACACAACAGACCATGCCCCTCAAGTATGCAGCTATTGGTCGGGGCTGCTACACAAACCTCACCTTTGTAAATCAAATAACATAGTTTGCCATGCAGAAGTTCGTAGTACACTCATGATTAAGATCAATCCATATATGACCATCTAGTAGATTGAAATGACTTTCTTTGTTTAATGGATGTTATAAGAATGTTATTTCCATCTGGGACCAGTCAAATATGATCAAATCATACAAGGTGCCTTCATTCTCATGTCTCTATATGGAGGATCCCGGATCAAGGTCTCCATACAAATATAGAGTGGACCGCAGTTATAAATAAACCACAAACAAATTACTCGCTTTATTCGCTCTCTATCGACTATTTAAGATTAATAACTTCAGACATAAATCCTATTGTGTATGACACTTATACACTAATTCTGAAGGCTCAAAAGTAATCTAGGGTATTTCAAGATAATTTATAATATACGATATTAAACAGACACTTTGATAAATGAATAATGCATCATTTTATTTCAAAACACCGAAAACTGTTTACAATTTATGTAGCTCTAAGGCATACGTCCCAACAATCTCCCACTTGCACTAGAGTAAATGGGACATGTCACGTAATCCGAGACCATCTAGGTGACATTCAAACACTTTCTCTCCGACATGGTCTTTGTAAACGGATCAGTCAGGTTTTCTACGGATGCAATCTTTGTGACGGTAACGTCTCATCTCTGTACTATCTCCTTAATGAGATGATATTTCCTCTCTATATGCTTTCCCCTTTTGAGCTTCTTGGTTCTTTGGAGTTTGACACTCCACCACTATTATCGCAATAAAGTGTGAATGGTCTATCCATATCTGAAACAACTTCCAGATCTCCCAAGAATTTACGGAGCAAGACTGCTTCCTTAGCTGCTTCACAAGCTGCTACATACTCGGCATCCATGGTGGAGTCAGTAATGCAAGATTGTTTTATACTCTGCCATACTATAGCCCCACCACTTAGGGTAAACACTGATCCGTATGTTGATTTCCTATAATCAACATCTGTCTGAAAATTAGAGTCTGTATATCCCCTTAGGATAATATCCTCACCGGAATAAACAAGCATATAATCTCTCGATCTCTTAAGAACTTGAGAATATGTTTCACAGCCACCCAGTGATCAAATCACGGGTTCGACTGAAACCTACTGACTATTCCCACTGTAAAACAGATGTCCGGTCTCGTGCATAACATAGCATACATGAGACTACAAACTGTTGAGGCTATGAGATATGTCTTATTTCCTCAACATCTTAAGGTGTCTTAGGATATTGTACCTTTGACAAATGAATTCCATACCGATAAGGCAGTTTCCTTTCTTGGAATTCTGCATCCCAAATTGCACAATGATCTTGTCGATATAGGATGCCTGAGACGTAGCTAACAGTCATTTCTTACGATCTTGAAGAATCTGAATCCCAAGAACATAACTGACCTCTCCCAAATCTTTCATTTGGAATTGGTTAGCTAGCCAGGGTTTCACGTCCGATAATATCTTTACATCATCCAATGAGTAAAATATCATCGACGTATAAAACAAGAAACCACCTTCCCATCAATGATGCGCTTATTTACACAAGGCTCATCAACATTCTGCTCAAAGTCATAAGACTTGATCGTGGTATCAAATCGTATATTCCAAGATCGAGATGCCTGCTTAATGTTAGACATTATGACCCATAGCGTCACTGTTTTGTAAATGATATTGTATTATTGTACAAAATTAACTATGTGATAATGAAATTGCCTTTTTGCCGTTTTGTAAAATTATTTACTTTGATATATTAATGGCAAAAGGTCCGTATGATTAGTTCCGTATTGAGATGATATGAGACAATATCAATTAAAAAGGTTTAATCATTAAATATCCCTAGTCGGAGTATTATCGAGATCGGACATCGATAATGCGGAATAGACTAGTATTGCATTTGTGCATGTTATGAGGGCACAACGGTATAGTTCTCATATTTAAGTTGGATATTTTAAGTATTTACGCAAGTGCGATAGGAGGTTGTGTTTTACCGATGGTACGGAAAACAGCTTCGCTCTGGATAGACCCCCCGCGGAATCCCATTGGTAGTATGTCTGCGTGTCTATGGGAGGCCGCATCAGGGTAGGTGTATATGGTCTTAACCTGAGACTTGCATCGCTAGTACTTGCGACAATCGGTAACTTTGGTTTTGGTGGTTGGGGACTTTAACCGGTTCTGTGTTCACCACTTCTGGGTAATCAGGAATCGTAGTGTACTGGGTGTGATGTCAAGATGGAAGTATCACTTCAGACATATGGAGTTGATGATCGCGCAGGACACAGAACTAGTACTCTATAAAAGGTTGCAACCGTCGGGACAATATGACCAGGTCAGGATTATCCGATTTAAAGAGACTAGTTGTTTGATGTCCGATATATGTTTCGTACGGGGCAGACACACTTCCACCCCAGGCCTAACATGTGATCGTTCGATACTGGATCGATGTACGCGATACTACGGTATACTACGTTGATATAGATCTAATATTCCAGTAAGAATATTTCTGGAGATTGGGTAGGCATGGCGCTTTGCTAGAAGCCAACCTTGTCTTGTAAATCGGTAAAAAATGTAGTACGAGGTACGTACGTGTTTGGATTATCCAACGACCGTATTTACTGCCAACATATCCGGAGATCTCTTGGGTCGCTTCCTGAAGATTCACCTATGATGTTTGATTCGAACTTTATTAATCTTGGATTATTATGGAGAAACTTTATCTTAGATAAATGCCTTATTAGGAGAGAGAGAGAGATCGATTAATTTGGAATCAATCGGTAAAATAATATATTCGATATATTATTAAACGAAATTATATTTCGACGCGGAATTAAAATCGGATTTTAATTCGGGCAATCGAATTAATTTAGAATTAATTCATTAGCGAACTGATAGTAATTCCGCAAGGCGTAATTATTTAATTCACGTCGCGACAGAAAATTTGTTAATTCGGAATTAGCGAAACCGAGCCCGAAAGTGTTGGCGGACACATTCGTATTTTGAATCGAGTGGTATCCACAAATCGCATCGCGATATCTCATTACTTGATACGAATAGATGATGGATGTATCTAGTCACCTTTAAGGGATGATACTTATCTCTATTCTCAAAGTGTGGTAATGATGGCAAATGATGGGTTTCATTTTGGAGGGAAAACCTTTCACGGTTTTTGATTAAAAAATTGATTTTTGGTATTTGATATCATTATTATTTTTGCTTTTCATTTTGTCTCTCACGGTTGTTTAGAACCTTTTGAGAACAAAATTGATAAGTAATACTCTCCCTCTTCCTCTCCCTCACGCACGCCGTGAGCTTCAAACCAAAGGCACAGAAAATTGTTTTTTCATTCTCCATTTTTGCTAGCACAAGCAAGGATCAAAAGAGGTGATAAGGAAACAACCTTGGAGCTTGGAACACTTGAAGATTCGCAGCTTCTCTCCATCTTCTTGCTTGGCCGAAACTTCCACCTTGAAGACTCAAGGATTGTCTTCACCATTTTCGTCACAAAGCTTAGTAAGTATGATTCCGCCATATTTCTAGCTTTGCATGTATGTTATTGTTGTATTTCTATGGCTTAATCTTTCTTTGGGACTAATTATAGAAAACAACAATGGTATCATTGAGCCATGTTTAAGCATGAAATACATTAGGGTTAATTTGGGGAAAATTGATTGAAGCATGTTCTTGTGAAATTGGATGCTAAAGTATGCTTATATGCATGTTATTTGACATATTACATGATCAATTTTAAGAAATGCATTGGATGATTTTTCCCCAAAATGTTGTGTCTGGCCGAATGTGGAGGTGCTTCCATTGATTTGGAATTTTTCATGCACAAGCTTATTTGATGACTTAAGCATGATTACATGTATGATATATGATATAATACATGATTAATTTTGAAAAAATGCATTGGTTGATTTTTCCCCAAAATGTTCCTTTGGCCGAATGTGAGGTACTTCCATTAAGTTGAATTTTTGCATGCACAAGTTCATTGGATGATTTGAGTGTGCTTAAATGTTTGTAATATGATGTATCACATGATCAATTTTGAGAAAATTGTATTGATATTTTTTCCCCAAAATTGATGCCTTGGCCGAATGTGTAGGTCATTTTATTGATTTGAATTTTTCATGCACAAGTTTATTAGATAACTTAAGCATGATTAAATGTATAATATTTGATGTAATACATGATCAATTTTGAGAAAAATGCATTGGATGATTTTTTTCCCTAAAATTGATGCTTTACCGAAAATGAGGTCTTTTCACTTTATTTGAATTTTTGCTTTCAAGTTCATTAGATGACTTAAAATCAATACGGATAATAAATTAGTGATTCAATTGGATTGAAAAACAAATCGAACAGCAAAAATCTCTCTTGGCCGAATACAACATGACATGTTAAAGGACTTGATTTTTGTTCAAATAAATGTTAGACAAGTGTTTTGAACAATTGATGATAATGAATTAAATTGGTGTTTTTGAAATATTTGGTTTAATGAATTAATCATGCAATTACACTTTAATTAATGAATTTTAAAATTTGGAATATTAAAATTTAATTAATGGACTTTTATGTTTAATTGGGCCTTATGGGCTTGAAATTGATTTTATGGCACTTAAGGGTGATTCCTTATTTGGGCTTGGTAATTGGGTTTGACCCACATTGACCAAAGCCCAAGCCTTTATAAATCAATTGAAAGCCCATTGGACTTTAATTAAACACATTGGATGTTTGATGGGCTTGGAGACCCAATTTGATAAGATTTAGAATCTAATCTTTAAAAGCACATTAAAAGGTGTAATCATTTAATTTGGAATTAAATAAATTGAATTTATATTGAATGCGACTTAAATTGGATTTAACGGTAGTTCGATATAATTCTTGAATTCGTACCTTATGTACTTATTCTCAACGAGTTGGACTCGCGCAAAATCAAACCGTTGATTGAACATTGGATGATCACTTTAACAAAGACTAATTAATTGGATTGGATTGGTTGTATATAGCATGTCTTGAATGAATATACATGTATGTGATAATGAATAATGTATAGCGGATGGATATTAGAAGGGAAAGGGTAATTTTAGAAATTATTGTAAATTTAGAATTTATAAATTGGACCTGCGTGTCCATCCTTATCTCTTTTATCTCTTTGTATTCTCTTCTCACCTAATTCCCCTCAATGTAAATGAGGTTTCTCCTTTTGTAGTATGTAATTGGGTAGAAGTAGAATATTACTAGCGGGGAGTGGAATGGGAGTGATTTGTTCTAGGAACAAACTGTTTTACATATCCATCCGTATATCACTATTAATTTATTTTATGCACTTTATGAGTTTTTAGAAGCATGCTTAAGGGTGTATGATGATGAGACCTAACAAAGATAATAAATTGGTTGCCGATTACGCAAAAATCCCTCAATCTATATTAAGCGATTATCCTTCCATTGAATGATTCTTGTTCAAGATCCAATTGGCATTGGTTTGTTGGCCAAAGTCAAGACCTTGTAAATTAGGATGTACTTGAATCATGAGAGTTTTGTTCCACATCGGTGGTCTTGTCCAAGTTGTGATTTGTTGGCCAAAGTCAAGATCACTTCTTGTCCAATGACATTGATTACGAAACTATCCTTGTCAATGGGTCCCGCTTAACTGGAATCATTAGGTTTGTTGTGCCAAAGCCAAGGCCTAGATGATTCGGAGGATATGGTTAGAAAATGTATTAGATACATTTGCATATGCAATATGTTTAGGACTTGGATGTCCACCTGACCGGATCTAGGAATTGGATTAGATCCAATTGATCTGTGAGATCTACCTAGTTGAATAGCATACAGCTTGTTGGCCAAAGTCAAGGTTGTGTGATTTAACGGGATCCTAGCCCACTAGGAATAGGATTTCCCGAGTTCTCAACAGAGGGTTAGAGACTTGATAAAAATAGTGGGAGGCTAGTATTGAATTTGCAATTTTCAGATACTTAGCCTTACGCGTCTTTCAAAATTATTTCGTTAATTAATTAAAATTAGTTGGACTAATTCATTGTTATTTTTTTGTAACAGTTTGACTGTACCCATTTTATCGTTAACTAGATAGTTGGACTATCGTACTTGAGATGGCAAGCAATGTAAGTGTCCGACATCATCATGGGTGACAATGTCTTTAAGGGCACAAACTTCGCTGATTGGGAAATGAACCTAAGGATAGTCATTGGGGCTGAGAGGATGCTGTACACTAACAACAACACCTGTCCCGCCTAAGCCCACTGACCCCACTTGAGCTGCAGTTATGGAAACTCACAGCAGTGATTGTGACACAACTCAGGCTATTATGTTAGCTTCGATGACTCAGCACTTTCGTCGCCAAAATAGGGACTTGGATCCTTATAATATGATGGCTAGACTGGGAGATCTCCACCGCTCCAATAAGCGGATGGCGAGATATGAGTTGGTGAAGAAACTCTTCCGCGCCCGAATGACTGAAGGCGCATCAGTTGAGGCCCACGGGGCTCAAATGATCGCCGATATTGATGAGTTGGCCAATATGGGAATAGTCTTGGAGGCTGAGCTGACCATAGATATGATCTTTCAGTCACTTCCTGATACTTGGAAACAAATCATAATCAACTACAAGTTGATTGATACAGATGACACTCTTGGAGAGTTGTTATCCATTTTGAAGGAGTCTGAAAAAGAACTCCACAAAGGGGCAAGCGCGAGGCGCACTTTGCATCGACCTCTCAGAGGCCAAAGGTGTTGGTTTCTATAATATGTCCCAAGGAAAGATTAAGCATATGAAATATAATAAATGAATATATATTAAACTTTGAAGTATGGCGGAATCATACTTACAATGCTTTGTTGATGAAGAAAATCAAACCAAATGGAAGCTCCAAGTGTTGGTTGATTCGGCCAAGAGGAGAAAAAGGTGGAAAGCTCCAAGCTTTGTGTATTCCAAGCTCTTTGATGGTTTCCCTGAAAGAAAATCAAATCTTCTTTGCCCTTCAATGGAGTTCACGGCATTTTGAGAGAGAAGAGAGATTTTTGTGTAATTGATTTTTGTTACCAAAAATCAATTTATATTTATGTCATAATATTTATTAAATAATAATAAACTTATGACACAAACATGCAATGGCTTAGAGTGTCAAACACTCAAACTCCATGCAAAACCTTTGAGTGTATTGCACACTATCACCATGCAATGCATTACCAATTAAATAATGCATATAATGACATGTGTCATGTGGGCCCCACACGTTTCCAAATGAAAGTGGGCCCACGTGCACTCACGCGTTCGGGTTCGATATTTCCGAAATACCGAGCTTACGTCGCGACGTTATTAAACCGAATTTAAATAAATAATTGCGCCTGGCGAAATTATTATTTACGTCGCTAACGAATTAATTCTAAATTAACTCGTATGCCCGAATTAAAATCTAATTTTAATTTCGCGTCGAAATCGAATTTCGATTATTATATCGAATATAATAATTTTATCGATTAATTCCAAATTATCGTTCTCTCTCTAAATTAGGCACTTTATCCAAGATAAAGTTTCTCCGCAATTAATCCAAGATTAATTAAGTTCCGAATCAAATATCATAGGTGAATCTTCAGGAAGCGACCCAAGAGATCTCCGGATATTTTGGCAGTAAATACGGTCGTCGATAATCCGAACACGTATGTACCTCGTACTACGTTCTTACCGATTCACAAGACAAGGTTGGCTTCTAGCAAAGCGCCATGCCTACCCAATTCTCCAGAAATATTCTTATAGGAATATAAGATCTATATCAAGCGTAGTATACCGTAGTATTGCGTACACATCGATCCAGTATCGGATGATCACATGTTAGGCCTGGGCTGGAGATGTGTCTGCCCCGTACGAAACATATATCGGACATCAAGCAACCAGTCTCTTTAAATCGGACAATCCTGACCTGGTCATATTGTCCCGACGGTTGCAACCTTTTATAGAGTACTAGTTCTGTGTCCTGCGTGATCATCACCTCCATATGTCTGAAGCGATACTTCCATCTCGACATCACATCCAGTACACTACGATTCTCGATAAACCCAGAAGAGGTGTACACAGAACCGGTTAAGGTCCCCAACCACCAAAACCAAAGTTTACCGATTGTCGCAAGTACTAGCGATGTAAGTCTCAGGTTAAGACCATATACACCTACCCTGATGCGGCCTCCCATAGACACGCAGACATACTACCAATGGGATTCCGCGGGGTCTATCCAGCGAAGCTGTTTTCCGTACATCGGTAAAACACAACCTCTTATCGCACTTGCATAAGTATCCAATACTTAAATATATGAGAACTATGCCATTGTGCCCTCACAACGTGCACAAGCGCAATACTAGTCTATTCCGCATTATCGATGACCGATCTCGATAATACTCCGACTAGGGATATTTAATGATTAAACCTTTATGGATTGATACTGTCTCATATCATCTCAATCCGGTATTAATCATATGGACTTTCACCATTTATATATCAAAGTAAATAATTACAAAACGGCAAAAGGCAATTTCATTATCACATAGTTAATTTTGTACAATAATACAATATCATTTACAAACAGTGACGCTATGGGACATAATGTCTAACAAAAGGCTAGGCTCAAAGCTACTGGAGGGGTGAGGAAGAAGAAACATAAGAAAAAAGGTAAAGGCAAGTTGACAAAAGCTTCTGGGAAGCCAAGGGACAAGTCTCAAGATGTCTGCCTCAACTGCGGCAAGAAGGGTCACTGGAAACGTGACTGCCGAATGGGCAAGGGACACAAGGAGGATATCAAGGCAGGCAAGGCACTAGCCTCTGGTATGTTTGTTATTGAGATAAATAAGACTACTTCTAGTTTTAAAAATTGGATTTTTGATTCTGGTTGTGCTGCTCATATATGTACTGATTTGCAGGATCTGCAGAATAGCAGGATGCTGACTTCAGGGGAGATTGACCTACGAGTCGGAAACGGAACTCCAGTTGCTGTTTTGGCTGTAGGGACTTTTTTTTTGGAATTGCCCTCGGGGCATATGCTTAAACTTTTGAACTGTTATTATATACCTAGTTTGACTAGGAATATTATATCTGTATCTTTGTTAACCCCGCATGGGTACACTTTTGTATTTAGAAACACTGGGTGTTATTTATATAAAAATGATGCAGAAATTTGCACTGCTGTTGCAAACAATGGCCTTTATATTTTGAATATAATGAATCTCATAAACATAAAATAACAAAAAAAGGCTCAAAAGAAGTAATCTAAAAGATGAAGCTTACATGTGGCATTGTCGTCTAGGACACATTAACAAGACTCGCATATCCACACTTTCCAAGAGTGGGTACTTGGACGAATTTGATTTTAATTCATATGATGTCTGCGAATCTTGTCTTTTAGGCAAAATGCCTAAATCACCTTTTAGTGGTAAAGGTGAACGTGCCACAGAACTGTTAGCCCTCGTTCATAGTGACGTATGTGGGCCCATGTCTAGCCAGGCTAGAGGTGGAGATCATTACTTCGTAACCTTTACGGATGATGCATCTCGTTATGGTTATGTGTATCTAATGAGACACAAGTCGGAAACTTTTGAAAAATTCAAAGAGTTTCGACACAAAGTATAAAAACAAACAGGCAAGAGTATTAAAACATTGCGGTCGGACCGTGGTGGCGAATACTTAAGTTACGAGTTTCAAGATTACTTGAAAGAAAATGGTATTCTTTCACAGTGGACTCCTCCTGGAACACCGCAATTAAACGTGTGTCTGAACGGAGAAACCGTACCTTGTTAGACATGGTAAGGTCGATGATGAGTCGCACTGAGCTACCTATATCCTTCTGGGGTATACGCTTTAAACAGTGCAGTACTTATTTTGAATAAGGTTCCGTCAAAGTCTGTTGAACAGACTCTATATGAGATATGGACAGGGAGAAACCAGGTTTCTCTTTCCTGAAGATTTGGGGATGCTGGGCATATGTTAAACATTTGGAAGGTACCAAACTAGAACCCAAATCAGATAAATGCCTTTTCGTGGGATATCCTAAGGAAACCAAAGGATATTACTTCTATCACCCACAAGAGAACAAAGTATTTGTTGCTCTACATGCATTTTTTCTTGAAAAGGAATTCCTAGATGCAGTGGTAAGTGGGAGGAAAGTAGAACTTAATGAAAAATCGTAGTGATACTGTTCCTGCAATGAATCAACGACGGAACATGAACAGACCATCCAGGATGAGTCTGTACCACATCTTAATATACACAAGGACCGCGTAGGTCAGAGAGAGTCAGGACAGTACCTGAGAGGTATGGGTACCTGATCTCGCCTCATGTGGATATTAATCTTATTGAGGATAATGAACCGTCTACGTATGAGGAAGCAATACAGGATATTGATTCCGCTTTATGGCAAGAAGCCATGAAGTATGAGATGGATTCCATGTATGCCAACCAAGTTTGGACACTGGTTGATGCACCAGAAGGTGTAAAACCTATTGGATGCAGATGGATCTTCAAGAAGAAGACCGACATGGATTGCAACGTGCAAACATACAAAGTTAGGCTTGTAGCAAAGGGGTATCGTCAACAATATGGTGTTGATTATGACGAAAATTTCTCACCCGTTGCCATGATTAAATCCATTCGGATAATGCTTGCAATAGCTGCATATTTCGATTACGAGATATGGCAGATGGACGTTAAAACCGCTTTCCTTAACGGAAACCTTTTGGAGGATGTTTTATGCAACAGCCTGACGGTTTTATCGTACCTAGACTTGCAAACAAGGTTTGTAAGTTAAATCAATCCATTTATGGATTGAAGCAAGCATCACGATCATGGAATCAGCGTTTTGATGGAAATCATAAGAATATAATTCGTGCGAAACGAAGATGACCCTTGTGTATACAAGAAGGTTAGTGGGAGAGCACTGACTTTTATTGTCCTTTATGTCGACGATGTATTGCTTATAGGCAATGACATTCCCATGCTAACGTCGGTTGAAAGCTTGGCTTTCATTAAATTTCTCCATGAAAGATCTGGGAGAAGCAGCCTTTATTCTGGGAATAAAGATCTACCGGGATATATCTAGAAAGCTGCTTGGACTCTCCCAGAGTACATATATTGACAAAGTGTTGAAGCGATTCAGCATGGATCAATCCAAGAAGGGATTGATGCCAATGTTACGTGGTATATCTCTATCTAAGAACATGTGTCCTAAGACACAGAAGAGAGAGATAACATGAGTCGGATACCGTTCGCCTCGGCAGTCGGATCGATCATGTATGCCATGATATGTACACGACCTGATGTGTCATATGCTTTGAGCATGTGCAGTCGCTATTAGACCGATCCAGGAGAAGGTCACTGGATGGCAGTTAAGAATATCCTTAAGTATCTTAGACGAACTAAGGATGCTTTCTTAAGTTACGGAGAAGGAGAACTTGCGGTATCTGGCTATGCCGATGCAAGTTTCCAAACCGATAAGGACGACTTCAAGTCGCAATCCGAGTACATTTTTTGTTTGAATAACGGAGCGGTGAGCTGGAAATCTTCCAAGCAAGATACTGTTGCCGATTCAACAACTGAAGCGGAGTACATTGCTGCGTCGGAAGCAGCAAAGGAGGCAGTTTGGATCCGAAAGTTCCTAATCGGATTAGGATTAGTTCCATTAGCAGTGAGCCCGTTCCATTGTATTGGTGATAATAACGGGGCTATAGCACAAGCTAAGGAACCCATGTCTCATCAACGATCAAGCATGTTCTTCGGCGTTACCATCTGATTCGGGAAATTATACATCGTGGCGATGTAAAGATCGAGAAGGTCGCATCAGATAACAACATTGCAGATAGCCGCGACGAAGGCTGTTTATCCGCATGTGTTTGAACGACATATCAATAGTTCAGGTATTAGATGCTTGAGTGACTAGCTATAGGCCAAGTGGGATTGCTAGACATTATGACCCATAGCGTCACTGTTTTGTAAATGATATTGTATTATTGTACAAAATTAAACTATGTGATAATGAAATTACCTTTTTGCCGTTTTGTAAAATTATTTACTTTGATATATTAATGGAAAAAGTCCGTATGATTATTTCCGTATTGAGATGATATGAGACAGTATCAATATAAAAGGTTTTTAATCATTAAATATCCCTAGTCGGAGTATTATCGAGATCGGACATCGATAATGCGGAATAGACTAGTATTGCATTTGTGCATGTTGTGAGGGAACAACGGCATAGTTCTCATATATTTAAGTATTGGATACTTATGCAAGTGCGGATAGGAGGTTGTGTTTTTAACCGATGGTACGGAAAACAGCTTCGCTCTGGATAGACCCCACGGAATCCCATTGGTAGTATGTCTGCGTGTCTATGGGAGGCCGCATCAGGGTAGTTGTATATGGTCTTAACCTGAGACTTGCATCGCTAGTACTTGCGACAATCGGTAAACTTTGGTTTTAGTGGTTGGGGACTTTAACCGGTTCTGTGTTCACCACTTCTGGGTTTATCAGGAATCGTAGTGTACTAGGTGTGATGTCAAGATGGAAGTATCACTTCAGACATATGGAGTTGATGATCGCGCAGGACACAGAACTAGTACTCTATAAAAGGTTGCAACCGTCGGGACAATATGACCAGGTTAGGATTATCCGATTTAAAGAGAGTAGTTGTTTGATGTCCGATATATGTTTCGTACGGGACAGACACACTTCCAGCCCCGGGCCTAACATGTGATCGTTCGATACTGGATCGATGTACGCTACACTACGCTTGATATAGATCTAATATTCCAGTAAGAATATTTCTGGAGAATTGGGTAGGCATGGCGCTTTGCTAGAAGCCAACATTGTTGTAAATCGGTAAAAACGTAGTACGAGGTACATACGTGTTGGATTATCCAACGACCGTATTTACTGCCAACATATCCGGAGATCTCTTGGGTCGCTTCCTGAAGATTCACCTATGATGTTTGATTCGAACTTTATTAATCTTGGATTAATTATGGAGAAACTTTATCTTGGATAAAATGCCTTAATAGGAGAGAGAGAGAGATCGATTAATTTGGAATCAATCGGTAAAATAATATATTCGATATATTATTAAACGAAATTAGATTTCGACGCGGAATTAAAATCGGATTTTAATTCGGGCAATCGAATTAATTTAGAATTAATTCATTAGCGAACTGAATAGTAATTCCGCAAGGCGTAATTATTTAATTCACGTCGCGACAGAAATTCGTTAATTCGGAATTAGCGAAACCGAGCCTGAAAGTGTTTGCGGACACATTCGTATTTTGAATCGAGTGGTATCCGCAAATCGCATCGCGATATCTCATTACATGATACGAATAGATGTTGGATGTATCTAGTCACCTTTAAGGGATGATACATTATCTCTATTCTCAAAGTGTGGTAATGATGGCAAATGATGGGTTTCATTTTGGAGGGAAAACCTTTCACGGTTTTTGAAGGGTTTTTGATTAAAAAATTGATTTTTGGTATTTGATATCATTATTATTTTTGCTTTTCATTTTGTCTCTCACGGTTTTTTAGAAACCTTTTTGAGAACAAAATTGATAAGTAATACTCTCCTCTTCCTCTCCCTCACGCACGCCGTGAGCTTCAAACCAAAGCAGAAAATTGTTTTTTCATTCTCCATTTTTGCTAGCCCAAGCAAGGATCAAAAGAGGTGATAGGGAAACAACCTTGGAGCTTGGAACACTTGAAGATTCGCAGCTTCTCTCCATCTTCTTGCTTGGCCGAAACTTCCACCTTGAAGACTCAAGGATTGTCTTCACCATTTTCGTCACAAAGCTTAGTAAGTATGATTCCGCCATATTTCTAGCTTTGTATGTATGTTATTGTTGTATTCTATGGCTTAATCTTTCTTTGGGACTAATTATAGAAAACAACACTTAAGTCTATAAATGGACCTTTGCAGCCTGCAAACCTTTTGCTATTGACCTTGGGCTATGAACCCTTCTAGTTGTACCATATAGTACTCTCATCATATTGACATTAAAGAATGCAATCTTGACGTCAATTTGCCAAATTTCATAGTCATAATATGCAGCAATGGATAGAAGAGTACGGATGGATTTGAGCATGGCTACTGGCTAGAAAGTTTCCTTATAATCATCTCACACTTTCTAGGTATAACCCTTGGCCACTAGCCTAGTCTGGAAGGTATGTACCTTTCCATTTTCTCATCTCTTCCTCTTGTAGATCCACTTACAACCTATAGGTTTCACCCCATCAGGTTGGTCTATAAGTTCCCAGACTGAGTTGGAGTACACGGACTCCATCTCTAGGTTCATGGCTTTGTGCCATTCCTCATTGTCAGAATCATCCACTGCATTACGATAGGTCAATGGATCATCTATACCGTCACTGGATGCAACAACTTGTGCCTCTCCAACCCCCAAGGTAGCAATCAGGTTGTCGTACAACCCTCCCACTACATCTATGTGGTAGATCATTCTGCGGAGCTTGCATCTGATGCTCAGATGTCGAAGGTGTTATGTATTTGTCAACAATCATCGACGATGGTGTGATGGTCGAACCAGCAAGGAACTCCTCAAGTAACACTTTACTTCGAGGCTTGGACTCCCTCATATAGTCCTCCTCAAGAAACATAATGTTTGTCGATACAAACACTTTTTTATCATCAGGACTATAGAAGAATCCACCCCTACAAATAGGCACACCTGAGAACGTGGCTCCAACATTGTAGTCTTATTCTTCAGCACATGTGCTGGACATCCCAATATGCGAAAATGTCGTAAACTAGTTTTACGACCATTCCACAACTCTGAGGGAGTCTTAGGAATAGATTAAATGGAACTACATTAAGGATATACATTGTAGTTTGCAGTGCATATCCCCAGAACGAACTAGGTAGTGAGCTATAACTAAACATAGATCTCATCATATCTAGTAGGGTCTGATTTCTCCACTGTACAACACCATTTTACTGTGGTGTTCCAGGTGCTGTGAGCTTGGATACTATCCCATGCTCAACTAAGAATTCCTCAAAATCTCTGTCAAGGTATTCTCCACCACTATCTGATCGTAGAGTTTTGATTGTTTTATCTAACTGGTTCTCAACCTCATCACGATACTCTTTGAACTTTTCAAAAGTATATGACTTGTGCTGCATTAGGTAAACATACCCATATCTAGAATAATCGTCAATGAATGTGACGAAGTATTAATAACCAATCGGGCTTTTACATTCATCGGTCCGCAAACGTCCGAATGTATTAGTTCAAGTGGTTGATTGGCTCTTATACCTTTTCCAGTCAAAAGTCTTTTGTTCATTTTTCCTTCTAAATAAGATTCACAGACTGGTAAAGTTCTGAGCTTTAACTGGTTTAAGGCTCCATTATTTATCAATCTATCTATCTGGTCAAGGTTGATATGACCAAGTCTAAGATTCCATAGATATGTGTCATCGTGAGAAATCTTTGGCCGTTTAGTTTTAGGTTTCTCAACCTTAAACATTCAATGTTGAGTAGTGACATATCTGTTAACGGTCTTAACACATAAAAGTTATTTTCTGAGTTTCCTGTGCATATGGTTAATCGATTTCTACCAATAATAACTAAATTGCTATTAAGAGAAACTGAATAACCATCATCGAAAAGTTTAGAAACAGAAATCAAATTCGAGCGAAAACCGGGAATGAATAACACATTGTTCAAATTTAAATAATTGTTATTTAAAAAATTTAAACTAGAAACTCCCACTGCTCTTGCTGAAACGACATCCTTGTCCTGATCCTCATGGTGTAGTCACCTTCAGCAAGGTCCCTCTATGAGTCAAGCAGCTGCAAAGAAGAATAAACATGGTTAGTGGCTCCAGAGTCAACAATCCAGGCGGATTTATCATCCTCCACTAATAGAGATTTGATAACGAGTAAATCATATTGACCTGTTTCCTTTTTCTTATTCAGCTCAGCAAGGTATTTAGGACAATTCATTTTCCAAAGCCCATTCTTGTTACAGTGGAAACATTTTCCCTTGGGCTTGGCATCATTGGATCCTTTCTTGTTCTTCTTCTTCATGGGCTTTTCCTTAGCCTTCTCAGTGTTATTCTTCTTCATCTTTGCAGATTTAGAAGACTCGGCAACATTTTCCTTAGCAACGGACTTACGAGGATCCACATGTATGAACTAGTAATGGGTGAGCTCATTAAGCAGTTGGGTCAAAGTAAAAGTCAACTTGGTCATAACATAGTTACTTTTAAACTGCAGGAAACTCTTCGGAAGAGTTTCTATAATCACGGTCACCTGGCTACGCTCGTCAATACGATCTCCATGGGTTTCAGCAGTGTTGAGATAGGTCATCATCCTTAAGATGTGTGCTCTCGGACTTTTGTCCCATCCTTCATCATAGCAGTCATCGCTGAGACCATGGCCTCATGACGTTGACGCTCCAAAGGCTGCCCAAACATGCCCTTCAAAGATTTCTTCATCTGAGAAGCTGAAGCCATAGTTTCAAGCTTTGTAGCAAGAACCTCAGACATCCATGCTAGCAAGTAGCAGCGAGATTTATCATTTGAGAGTATGGGAATAATTGGAGAAACTATTGCTGAAATATAAAATAAACATTCATTTAACATTCATTCTGTTGGACAATTATGACCCATAGCGTCACTATTTGTACAGATCATGGTGTTGTTGTACAAATTAACTATGTGACAAAGGAGACTGCACTCTTATCATTTGTGATTAGATCACCTAGATATATAAATGATGAGAGGTCCCTATGATTTTTTCCTGGACAGAGAATGATATGAGACAGTATCAGTCCACGAAGGATAAATCGTTAAATATCCTTAGTCATAGTATTATCGAGATTGGACATCGATAAATACGTAAAAGACTAGTATTACACTTGTGCGTGTTTGTGAGGGCACAACTGTTGGTTTCTATAATATGTCCCAAACAAAGATTAAGCATATAAAATACTATAAATGAATATATATAAAAGACTTGAAGCATGGCGGAATCATACTTACAAAGCTATGTGATGAAGAAGATGATCAAATGGTGGAAGCTCCAAGTGTTGGAAGATTCGGCCAAGAGGAGGAAGAAGACTTGAAGCTCCAAGCTTTTGTATTCCAAGCTCTTTGATGGTTTCCCTATCACCTCCTTTGATCCCTTGCTTGTGCTAGCAAAAATGGAGAATAGAAGATGAAATCTCCCTTTGCCCTTGTCAATGGTGTTCACGGCAATTGTAAGAAATTTTAGAGAGAAAGAGTTTTGTGTAATTGATTTTGTTTTACCAAAAATCAATTTATATTTATGTCATAAAATTTATTAAATAATAATAAACTTATGACACAAACCATGCAATGGCTTAGAGTGTCAAACACTCAAACTCCATGCAAAACCTTTGAGTGTAATGCACACTATCACCATGCAATGCCTTATCAATTAAATAATGCATATAATGAAAAGTGTCATGTGGGCCCCACACACACTCACGCGTTCGGGTTCGATATTTCCGAAATACCGAGCTTACGTCGCGACGTTAATTAAACCGAATTTAAATAATAATTGCGCCTGGTGAAATTATTATTTACGTCGCTAACGAATTAATCTAAATTAACTCGTATGCCCGAATTAAATCTAATTTTAATTTCGCGTCGAAATAGAATTTCGATTATTATATCGAATACAATAATTTTATCGATTAATTCCAAATTAATCGTTCTCTCTCTAAATTGGCACTTTATCCAAGATAAGTTCTCCGCAATTAATCCAAGATTAATTAAGTCCGAATCAAATATCATAGGTGAATCTTCAGGAAGCGACCCAAAGAGATCTCGGATATTTGGCAGAGTAAATACGGTCGTCGGATAATCCGAACAAGTACGTACATCGTACTACGTCTTACCGATTCACAAGACAAGGTTGGCTTCTAGCAAAGCGCCATGCCTACCCATTCTCCAGAAATATTCTTATAGGAATATAAGATCTATATCAAGCGTAGTATACCGTAGTATTGCGTACATCGATCCAGTATCGGATGATCACATGTTAGGCCTGGGGCTGGAGAGATGTGTCTGCCCGTACGAAAACATATATCGGACATCAAGCAACCAGTCTCTTTAAATCGGACAATCCTGACCTGGTCATATTGTCCGACCGACGGTTGCAACCTTTTATAGAGTACTAGTTCGGTGCCCTGCGTGATCATCACTACATATGTCGGAAGCGATACTTAATCTCGACATCACATCCAGTACACTACGATTCTCGATAAACCGAGAAGAGGTGTACACAGAACCTGTTAAGGTCCCCAACCACCAAAACCAAAGTTTACCGATTGTCGCAATTACTACAATGTAAGTCTCAGGTTAAGACCATATACACCTACCCTGATGCGGCCTCCCATAGACACGCAGACATACTACCATGGGATTCCGCGGGGTCTATCCAGAGCGAAGCTGTTTTCCGTACCATCGGTAAAACACAACCTCCTATCGCACTTGCATAAGTATCCAATACTTAAATATATGAGAACTATGCCGTTGTGCCCTCACAACGTGCACAAGCGCAATACTAGTCTATTCCGCATTATCGATGTCCGATCTCGATAATACTCCGACTAGGGATATTTAATGATAAACCTTTATGGATTGATATTGTCTCATATCATCTCAATCGGTCTAATCATATGGACTTTCGCCATTTATATATCAAAGTAAATAATATTACAAAATGGCAAAAGGCAATTTCATTATCACATAGTTAATTTTGTACAATAATACAATATCATTTACAAACAGTGACGCTATGGGACATAATGTCTAACAATCTCCCACTTGGCCTATAGCCAGTCACTCAAGCATTCTAATACCCGAACTATGTATGTGTCGTTCGAACACTTTGCTGAAGAACAGCCTTCGTCAGCGGATCTGCAATGTTGTCATCTGATGTGACCTTCTCGACCTTTACATCGCCACGATGTATAATCTCACGAATCAGATGGTAACGTCGAAGAACATGCTTCGACCGTTGATGAGACCTTGGTTTCCTTAGCCTGCGCTTAGCCCCGTTATTGTCACAATACAATGGAACGGGCTCTGCTGCTAACGGAACTACTCCTAATCCGATTAGGAACTTTTCGGATCCAAACTGCCTCCTTGCTGCTTCAGATGCAGCGATGTACTCCGCTTCTGTTGTTGAATCGGCAACAGTATCTTGCTTGGAAGATTTCCAGCTCACTGCTCCGTTATTCAAACAAAAAATGTACACGGATTGTGACCTGTAGTCATCCTTGTCCGGTTTGGAAACTTGCATCGGTATACCCAGATACCGCAAGTTCTCCAATCCATAAATTAAGAAAGCATCATTAGTTCGTTTAAGATACTTAAGGATATTCTTAACTGCTATCCAGTGACCTTCACCTGGATCGGCCTGATAGCGACTGCACATGCTCAAAGCATATGAGACATCAGGTCGTGTACATATCATGGCATACATGATCGATCCGACTGCCGAGGCGAACGGTATCCGACTCATGTTGTCCCTCTCTTCCTTAGTCTTAGGACACATGTCCTTAGACAGAGAGGTACCACGTACCATTGGAACCAATCCCCTCTTGGATTATTCCATGTTGAATCGCTTCAACACTTTATCAATGTATGTACTCTGGGAGAGTCCAAGCAGCTTTCTAGATCTATCCCGGTAGATCTTTATTCCAAGAATAAAGGCTGCTTCTCCCAGATCTTTCATGGAGAATTTTAATGAAAGCCAAGCTTTCACCGACGTTAGCATGGGAATGTCATTGCCTATAAGCAATACGTCGTCGACGTAAAGGACAATAAAAGTAAGTGCTCTCCCACTAACCTTCTTGTATACACAAGGGTCATCTGCGTTTTGCACGAAATCATATTCTTTTATGATCTCATCAAAACGCTAATTCCATGACCGTGATGCTTGCTTCAATCCATAAATGGATCGATTTAACTTACAAACCTTGTTTGCAAGTCTTGGCACGATAAAACCGTCAGGCTGTTGCATATAAACATCCTCCAAAAGGTTTCCGTTAAGGAAAGCGGTCTTAACGTCCATCTGCCATATCTCGAAGTCGAAATATGCAGCTATTGCAAGCATTATCCGAATGGATTTAATCATGGCAACGGGTGAGAAGGTTTCGTCGTAATCAATACCATATTGTTGACGATACCCCTTCGCTACAAGCCTAGCTTTGTACGTTTGTACGTTGCCATCCATGTCGGTCTTCTTCTTGAAGATCCATCTGCATCCAATAGGCTTTACGCCTTCTGGTGCATCAACCGGTGTCCAAACTTGGTTGGCGTACATGGAATCCATCTCGGACTTCATGGCTTCTTGCCATAAAGCGGAATCGATATTTTGTATCGCTTCCTGATACGTAGCCGGCTCATTATCCTCAATAAGATTAATATCTATATGAGGTGAGATCAGGAACCCATACCTCTCAGGTACTGTTCTGACTCTCTCCGACCTACGCGGTCCTTGTGTATGTGAAGTTTGTGGTACAGACTCATCCCGGACGGTCTGTTCTTGTTCCGTCGTTGATTCATTGCCAGGAACAGTATCACTACGATCTTCATCATCAGTTCTACTTTCCTCCCACTCCCACTGCATTTAATAAAATCCTTTTCAAGGAAAAATGCTTGTAGAGCAACAAATACTTTGTTCTCTGTGGGTGATAGAAGTAATATCCTTTGGTTTCCCTAGGATATCCTACGAAAAGGCATTTATCAGATTTGGGTTCAAGTTTGGTACCTTCCAAACGTTTAACATATGCCCAGCATCCCCAAATCTTCAGGAAAGAGAAACCTGGTTTCCTTTCTGTCCATATCTGATACGGAGTCTGTTCGACAGACTTCGACGGTACCTTATTCAAAATAAGTATAGCACTGTTTAATGCGTATCCCCAGAAGGATATTGGTAGCTCAGTGCGACTCATCATTGACCTTACCATGTCCAACAAGGTGCGGTTTCGTTTCTCCGTTCGGACACACCGTTTAATTGCGGTGTTCCAGGAGGAGTCCACTGTGAAATAATACCATATTCTTTCAAGTAATCTTGAAACTCATAACTTAAGTATTCGCCACCACGGTCTGACCGTAATGTCTTAATACTCTTCCTGTTTGTTTCTCCACTTCGTGTCGAAACTCTTTGAATTTCTCAAAAGTTTCCGACTTGTGTCTCATAAGATACACATAACCGTAACGAGATGCATCATCTGTAAAAGTTACGAAGTAGTGAAATCCACCTCTAGCCTGGCTAGACATGGGCCCGCATACGTCAGTATGAACGAGAGCCAACAGTTCGTGGCACGTTCACCTTTACCGCTAAAAGGTGATTTAGGCATTTTGCCTAAAAGACAAGATTCGCAGACGTCATATGAATTGGGATCAAATTCGTCCAAGTACCCACTCTTTGAAAGTGTGGATATGCGAGTCTTGTTGATGTGTCCTAGACGACAATGCCACATATAACTTCATCTTTTAGATTACTCCTTTTGAGCCTTTTTTTTGTCATTTTAGGAGATTCATTTATATTCAAAATATAAAGACCGTTATTGCAACAGCTGTGCAATTTCTCTGCATCATTTTTATATAAATAACACCCAGTGTTTCTAAATACAAAAGTGTAACCCTGCTGTGTTAACAAGGATACAGATATAATATTCCTAGTTAAACTAGGTACAAATAACAGTTCAAAAGTTTAAGTACATGCCCTGAGGGCAGTTCTAAAACAAAAGTCCCTACGGCCAAAACAGCAACAGGTGTTCCGTTTCCGACCCGTAGATCCATCTCCCCTGACGCCAAACCCTGCTATCCTGCAGATCTTGCTCATCAGTACAAATATGAGCACCACAACCAGAATCAAAAATCCAATTTTTAAACTAGAAGTATTCATATTTTCTCAATAAACAAACATAACCAGAGGCGATGGCCTTGCCAGCCTTGATATCCTCCCTCTGCCCATTGCTCATTCGGCAGTCACGTTTCAGTGACCCCTCTTGCCGCAGTTGAGGCAGATGTCTCGAGATTTGTCCTTTGGCTTCCTAGAAGCCACTCAACGTGCCTTTGCCCTTCTTCTTGAACTTCTTCTTCCTCGCACCTCCAATGCCTTGGCCCAGCCCTTGGCGCATGAGAGGTCGATGCATAATGCGCCTCGCGCTTGCTCCCCTTTAGGAGTTCCCCTTTCGCTCCTTCAGCACGGACAACAACTCTCCAAGAGTGTCGTCAGTATCCATCAACTTATAGTTGATGATGATTTGTTTCCAAGTATCGGGCAGCGATTGTAATAGCATTCAATCGTCAGCTCTGCCTCCAAGACAATGCCCATCTGGGCCAACTCATCTATGTTAGCGATCATTTGAGTCCCGTGACCTCAACTGATGTGCCATCTGTCATCCGGGAGCGGAAGAGTTTCCTTACTAGCTCGTACCTCTCCATCCGCTTGTGGTGCGGTGGAGATCACGCAATCTTGCCATCATGTTATAGGGATCCAGTCCCTTTCTGGCGTCTGAAATGCTGGGTCATTGCAGCTAGCATAACTGACTGAGCTTGGTCACATCGTCACTATGAGTCTTCCATAACTCTAGCTCCAGTGGCTCATGGGTTTTAGGCGGAGATGTAAGAGTTTAAATCAAGTCCCAAGGATCAACAAATCATGCATAAAAACCGCATATAAACACATCAAAGGAGTAAGACGAAACATAACTCACATTGAACGGTTTTGATGAAATGAAGAACATGCGTTTTTTAAGCTCCCTCCAAGCTCGGCAATGGCTTGGAACTGCAGTGGACGCACGGGTTGGGCTGTGAAAGTCTCCTCCATTTTCGGCCATGCAAGACTCCATTGAGCTGCTCCAAGCTTCAAGCTTTCCAAGCTCATGAAGACACTTCCCTATCACCTATGGATTACTCAAGGTGTGCTAGCACTTGTTCATCTTCCATTTTGCTTCTCAAAATTCGGTGAAACCAAAAAATAAGAGAAGAAATCGCACCATCGTGAAGGAGATGAAGAAGAAAAGAAAGAGGAAGAGAGAAATCGTACATATTTTCATGTCAGAGAGAGAGGACCGAATTGTATTTGTAAAAGGAAAAGAAAAGCAATATATATTTATTCATTTAATTTTCCAAAAATAAATAAACATATATATATATTCCAAACCTTTTCATATTCCATCACTTTTACTTTTAACTTTAAGTCATATCACATCACTTTTCACATCACATCTATTCACTTTAATAAGTTGACATATTGTCAAGTCACATCACTCAAAGTGACAATTGATTTGACGATTGACTCGACTAGCGATTTGACGCTTGATGTGACTTGCGTGCCGCGCTCGAATTCGAAATGCGAATGCGCTCGCAATCACTCTCGGGCTCGGGTTCGCTAATTCCAAATTAACGAATTTTTCCGTCGCGTCGTAATTAAGTGATTACGCCTAGCGAATTCACTATTCACGTCGCTAACGAATTAATTCTAAATTAATTCGTTCGCCCGAATTAAATCTAATTTAATTCCGCGTCGAAATCTAATTTCTAATAATATCGAATATATTATTTTATCGATTAATTCCAAATTAATTGTTCTCTTCTCTTTAATTAATATTTTTATCCCAGATAAAATATCTCCGCAATTAATCCTAGATTAATTTTTCTCTCTCAACGAATTAATCCCAGATTAATTCTATCTCTCTCTTCTAATTAATCCCAGATTAATCAAAGTGCGAGTCATACGTCATCGGTGAATCTTCAGGAAGTGACCCATGAGATCTCCGGATATGTTGGCAGTAAATTTCGATCGTCGGACTGTCCGAACACGTAAGTACCCTCGTACTACGTTTATATCGATTTACAAGACAAGGTTGGCTTCTAGCAAAGCGCCATGCCTACCCAATTCTCCAGAAATATTCTTACAGGATATATAGATCTGTGTCAAGCGTAGTATACCGTATATTGTGTATATTGGCCCAGTATCGGATAATCACGTGCTAGGCTGGGCTGGATATGTGTCTGCCCCCGTACGAAGCACATGTCGGATGTCTGGTAAACTAGTCTCTATAATCGGATATACATGACCTTGTCATAATATCCCGATGGCCGCGCAGCACTTGAGAGCACGAATACCGTATCCTGCGTGACATCATCTCCATATGACTGAAGTGATACTTCCATCTTGACATCACACACCCAATACTCTACGACTCTCTGATAAACCCAGAAGTGGTGTACACAGAACCGGTTAAAGCCCCCTACCACCAAGACCAAAGTTATCGATTATCGTAAGTATTAGCGGTGCAATCTCAGGTTAAGACTATACCACCTACCTTGATTTCGGCCTCCCATAGACACATAGTCATAATACTAATGGGATTCCGAAGGGTCTATCCAGAGCGAAGCTGTTTTTCCCGTACCGTCGGTGAAACACGACCTCCTATCGCACTTGCATAAGTATCCAATACTTATATATATGAGAACTATGCCGTTGTGCCCTCACAAACGCGCACAAGTGCAATACTAGCCTATTCCGCATTATCGATGTCCAGTCTCGATAATACTACGGCTAGGGATATTTAATGATTAACCTTCGGGGACTGATACTGTCTCATATCATTCTCAGTCCAGGTACTAATCATAGAGACCTCTCTTCATTTATATTCTATGGTGATCTAATCACAAATGATGAGAGTGCAATTTCTTTGTCACATAGTTAATTTGCTACAACAACACAATGATCTGTGCAAATAGTGACGCTATGGGTCATAATGTCCAACAATCTCCCCTTGGAACTAGCGAGTCACTCAAGTGTCCTACACCTGAACTATGTACGGTTCGCTCAAATTGCTTGAGGAAAGGTTTTCGTCAGCGGATTTGCTTGATTATCGTCTAACGCGATTTACCGATCATCACACACTCGTCATGATGTAGGATCCGAACGAATCAGATGAATATCAAAGTATATATCTGGATCGTCGATGAGACCTTTAATTCCTTAGCCTGTGCTGACGCCTAGCTCAGCCGCTAACAGAACTATATCTAATCTAATTAGATTTATTTTCGACCCAAATGGCTTCCATTGCTGCCTCAGCTGCAGCAATAACCGCATTTGTGTTTATTCGGCAACAGTTATCTTGCTCGGAATATTTCCAGCTCACTGTCCCATTGTTCAAACTTTATAGTATACCGCGGTATTTACCGGTTTGGAAACTTGCAACAGTGATCCCAGTCACTTCAAGTTCTCCATCTCCCATAGTTTAAGACAACATCTTTAGTTCTCTAAGATACTAACAGATGTCCTTAACTTCAATCCAGTGACTATCACTTGGATTGACCTGATTGTGACTCATATGCTCGAAGCGTATGAGACACCATACAAGTACATTTTAATGTACAATTTCCCAGAGAGTGTTAACAACTCCAAATCTATCCCAGTAGATCTTTATTCCTTGAATAAAGGTTGTTACTCCCCAGATTCTACGGAGATTTCTATTGAAAGAATATCCATGAAAGCCAAGCTTTCACCAATTATTTTATGGGAATTTCATCTTGTCAGTGCCCTCTCCCACTAACCTCCTTATATACACAAGAATTATTTCGTTTTGAGTCAAATCATAAACTATTATGATTATTTCAAAACGTCAGTTCCAAGACCATGCCTGCTTCAATCCAAACATGGATTGAATAATCCGCAAACCTTGTTTGTCGGTTATACAAAATCGTCAGAATGTTGTAAACATTCTCCAAAAGGTTTCCTTTTCAGGAAAGCGATTTTGATTTGTAACTGACATATTTCATAAATGAAATATACAGTTATCAACAAGCCATTTCAAAATGGATTTACCATGGCAACAGTAAAAGGTTGAATCGTTATTAACACAATGTTGATAACGTACCTTTCCGTCAAAAGCTTAGCTTTGCACGTTGGTATGTTGCCTTCCCATGTATGTCTTCCTTGAAGACGTTTAATGTACCATAGGCACAACGCCTTGTGGTACAACAACTAGTATCCAACATAGTTGTTATACATGGAATCCATTTTGGACTCATGGCATTTTGCCATAACAGGGAGTCGATACCACCCTCGTATCACTTCCTTATAACGTAGTCGGTGGATATACCTTCACAAGATTGACATCTTTATGAGGTTAGATCAGAACCCATACCCTAGGTTGTTTTCTGACTCTATCCGATCTACGAAGTTCTTGTGTATTTGAAGATTAATGGTATAGTTTCATCATTGATGAACTATTTGTGTTCCATTATGGACTTCGTGCCTTGAACAGTATTACTCTGATTTTCATCGAGTATCACTATCCTCCCACTGACCACTGCATATCGGTATTTCTCTCAGGAAAACCGCATGGTGAGCAAAATTACATTGTTCTCATGTGGATTTACAAGTACTATACTTAAGGTTTCCCTTAAGATAACCTATATTGGCACTTATCCAATTTGGGTCCTTAGTTTGGTATCATCCAAACGCTATGCCTATGGCTGGCATACCCAAATTATCAGGAATGAGAAACCTCTCGTTTCTTCCTGTTCATATCCTATATGATATTGTCAAACAGATTTACATGGAACCTTATTCTAAATAATTTTTGCACTGTTAATACATATCCTGTTGAAGGAAACAGTAGCTCAGAGCGACTCGTGATGAACCTTATCATGTCCAACAAAATTCGGTTTTTGGTTCGGACACACCGTCTAACTGACGTGTCTCGGGAGGAGTCCTCATATGAAAGAATACCGTACTCTTTCATTTACGTATGAAACTTACTGCTTAAGTATTTTCCATTACGGTTTACCGTGGCGGAATAACACTATAGCCGATCTGTTTTTCTACTTCGTGTCTAAACTCTAAAGTTTCCGATCTGTGTTCTTCAAAAGAAACACATAACCACAACGTGATGGTCACACATCCGTTAGGTCACGAAATATTCATGTTAACATCTAGCTTAGCTAGATATGGGCCCACTTACTTCACCATGAATAGGCTAACAGATCGGTGGCCCTTTTTACTATTACCAAGTAAATATTATTTAGGTATTTAACCTAATAAACTATATTCGTAGACTTTATTTGAATAGTCAAATCAGTCCTAGTACCCACTCTTCAAAAATGTGGATATACGAGTCTTGTTTAATTGTGTCCCAGACAACAATGCCACAAATAAGTCTCCATTGATCAAATCAATTTGAGCTATTTATTTGTCATTTTATATGTTTGAGATTTTATTTATATTCAAAATATAAATTATCTAATGTATTTATCTCAGTATCATCTTTATATAATGAAACACTTTAGTGTTCTAGAATTTAAAGGTTTTATCCGTATCGGATAAACCCTGATATAGAGATAATGTCTCTAGTTAAACTTGTTACATTATAACATTTCCTAATTTTAGTACATACCCAAAGGGTAGTTCCTAACTTAGGTATCTACGTCGAAACCGCGACTTTCGTCCCGTTTCCAATTCGCAGAGAATCTCGGCTTGAAGCCAGTATCCAGCTCACAGCGGATTCTGAACTTCAATACATATGTGTATTATGTACCACACTAAGTATTTAAAATTCATTTTAATACTAGTTGTGAACATAACTTTTGACAAATATTTTTAAAGTTAGAGCCTCGCCCTATCTTAATTCCTTCGTGTCTTCCATATCCAAATGGTAGTCACTTTGGGATATGTCAATTATCCTTTTCAATATTTCCACAAACCTTTGGCCAAGCCTTGGTTTTCGGAATATTGAAACGATGTGCACCTTGTGCTACATGCCATTTGCAAACTTTGACTTTTCTCCACTAGAATAGTCAATTAATTCTCCAAGAATTATTAATTGCAATTTTAATACTTTAAATCTAAAGATAGATTTATTATAAGTATATTAATTAAGCACTAAAGTCATCATCACATAAATCTTCCAAAGACTTTATGCTCTACCTTTTGCTTAATAATGGGCTTAAGTATAATAAGTTATTTTATCAAATAAAGTAACCTATTATTTATTCCAATTTGAAAATTAAATCATTTAAAATATTTTAATCCCAGATTATATTTTAAATATCCACTTTTCAATTTTATCTTGATTACAATAGTCCAACTATTTAATCATGATTAGTGGTACTTTATATATTATAATGATTATAATAGTCCAACTATATAATCAAATATAATCCAAATTAATTACCCTAAATTACATTGATTACTATAATCCAATTATAAAATCAACTGTAAACTGAAATTAATTAATTCAAATATATTGATTAATATAATCCATTATATATATAATCAAGTATAATACAGTCCAACTGTTTATTAAACAACAATTTAAATATTAGTCTAACTAACATTTAATATAACGACGAAATAATTTAAAATGAGCGTGTTTAGCGAGTATTCGAACGAATGTTGCAAATTCAATACTGCCTCCCACTATTTTTCGTCGAGCCTCTAACCCTCTGTGGAGTACTCGGGAAACCGCGTTTCCTAGTGGGCTAGGATCCTATTAAATAACACACAACCCTGACTTTGGCCAATAAAAAGCTGTATGCTATTTAACTAGGTAGATCTCACAGATCAATTGGATCTCATCCAATTCTCCTAGATCCGGTTAGGTGGACATCCAAGTCCGAAACATATGTATAATGTCAATGTATCCATTACATTTTCCTAACCCTATCCTCCGAATCATCTAGGCCTTGGCTTTGGCAAAAAACAAACCTAATTTCCAGTTAAGCGGGACCCATTGACGAGGAAAGTTTCGTAATCAATGTCATTGGACAAAAAGTGACCTTGACTTTGGCCAATAAAAATCACGATTTGGACAAGACACCCGATATGCAACAAACTCTCATGATTCAAGTACATCCTTGATTGACAAAGGTCTTGACTTTGGTCAATAAAAACCAATGCCAACTTCGGATCTTGAACAAGAATCATTCAATGGAAGGATATTTGCTTAATATAGATTGAGGGATTTTCGTGTGCAAATTGGCTACCAATTTAATTATCTTTGTTAAGGTCTCATCATCATACACCCTTAAACATGCATTCTAAATACATAATAAAGCGAGTATGAAAGAAAATAATAATGATATGCGGATGGATACTTTACACATTGATCCTAGATCAAATCTCTCACTTTCTCACTCAAGCTAGCACTTGTATTATTTCTACTACCCGTTTCACTACACTTCTAAAGAAACCTCTTTTACATGGAGGGGAATAGGTGAGAAGAGAATACAAAGAATAGGAGATAAGGCTGGACACGCAGGTCCAATTTAATAAATCAAATTTATTACAATTTCCAAAATCGCCCCACCCGGCTAATATCCATCCGATATGCATTATTCAAACATCACAACCATGTATTCATACAGCATGTTATCAATCATCAATCAATTAATTAATCTTGATTATTAGTGATCATCCATGTTCAAACAAAGATTTGATTTTGTTCGAGTCAAACGCGTTTGCGAACACGTACTCAAAGTACAATTTCTACGAATTAAATTAAATTACATAATTAAATCCAATTTAATACGTATTTAATTCTAATTCATTATTTAATTCTAAATTAAATATTACACTTTTATTAACGAACCTTTACGACTTAAATTCCAAATTTAATCGTAACGGGTCTCAAAGCCCGATTAACATCTAATGTTTTATTTAATTAAAGTCCAATGCGCTTTTAATTAATTCTATAGGCGTGGACTTTTGGTCAACTCGGGTCAAACCGAACAACCAAAATCCAATCCGGGAGTTACCCCATAAGCCTTAAATTAATTTTGGCCCATTAGGCCCAATTAAATAATTAAGGTCCATTAAGTCATAATTGGACCTTTTGGATTCGTTTTTGGGCCTAATTGGATCCAACCAATTTTGCCTAAACCCAACTTTGTTACAACAAAGCCCAAAAGCCCAATTACAACCTAACAAGCCCAATTTCCAAAATCAAGCCCAAATTAATTAACTTATAAATTCCAAATTTCACAATTAATTAACCTAAGTGTAATACACAATCAATTATCCCATTGACATTTCTAAAACATCAATTAGCCTAACTAATCATCACTTTAACAACCAAATAGTGTCCAACACAATTCAATTAAATCAACCCAATTAACATGCTTTCAAGTCGTCTCGGCAATTAGGGGTTTTTCAATTCGATTCGGTTTCAATCCAATTGAGTCCACAATCTTAATTTCCCAAATCAATTCAATTCATCCAATGAATAAAACAAAAAATCACAAAGAATTTCATGTTCCTTAAGATTCGGCCAGGCCACTTAAAAAGGGAAAAAATGTTCTAAATCAAAATTCATCCAATTGAACTTCAATACAACATTACCCACTGTTTTAAGTCATCCAATGATCAAACAAAACAAAATTACCAAGACATTAGGTTTCTTCCAATTTTCGGCCAAGCCTCCAATTTGGGGAAATTGAATCCAATCCAATTTCACGAAATTGATCACACACAATCTCAATTAAACATGTTCTAAGCATACTTAAACATCCATTCAATTAAAACATGCTCAAACACATTTTACCCAATTACAAGTTTCATGTTCAACCTAAAGAATTGGGGAAAATTGATCTAATCCAATTTTCTTGAAATTGATCATGCACAACTTCAATTCAACCTCATTCAAGCATAATCAAGCAAATGCTCAACAATTCAACCAAATCATGCCTAAATCGAGTTTACCCAAATTAAAGTTTTGACAAAAAATAAGCAAATTGGGGAAATCAATCCAATCAATTTTTTATCAAATTGATTACATACAACTCAATTCAATCATATATAATCATTCTCAACAATCAATTAGACAGAACAAGCTAAAATCAAAAAGCCCCAAATTTGCTCAAGAACCCTAATTCGGTTTTCATGCAACAAAAGCTCTGATACCATTGTAAGAGTTTAATCAAGTCCAAGGATCAACAAATCATGCATAAAACCGCATATAAACACATCAAAGGAGTAAGGAGGAAACATAACTCACATTGAACGGTTTTGATGAAATGAAGAACATGCGTTTTTAAGCTCCCTCCAAGCTCGGCAATGGCTTCTGGAACTGCAGTGGACGCACGTTTGGGCTGTGAAAGTCTCCTCCATTTTCGGCCATGCAAGACTCCATTGAAGCTCCAAGCTTCAAGCTTTCCAAGCTCATGAAGACACTCCATATCACCTATGTATTCTCAAGGTGCGCTAGCACTGTTCATCTTCCATTTTGCTTCTCAAAATTCGGTGAAACCAGAAAAATAAGAGAAGAAATCGCACCATGCGTGAAGGAGATGAAGAAGAAAAAGAGAGGGAAGAGAGAAATCGTACATATTTTCATGTAAGAGAGAGAGGACCGAATGTATTTGTAAAGGAAACGAAAAGCAATATATATTTATTCATTTATTTTCCAAATAATAAAACATATATATATATTCCAAACCTTTTCATATCCATCACTTTTACTTTTAACTTTAAGTCATATCACATCACTTTTCACATCACATCTATTTCACTTTAATAAAGTGACATATTGTCAAGTCACATCACTCAAAGTGACAATTGATTTGACGATTGACGCGACTAGCGATTTGACGCTTGATGTGACTTGCGTGCCGCGCTCGAATTCGAAATGCGAATGCGCTCGCAATCACTCTCGGGCTCGGGTTCGCTAATTCCAAATTAACGAATTTTCCGTCGCGTCGTAATTAAGTGATTACGCCTAGCGAATTCACTATTCACGTCGCTAACGAATTAATTCTAAATTAATTCGTTCGCCCGAATTAAAATCTAATTTTAATTCCGCGTCGAAATCTAATTTCTAATAATATATCGAATATTAATTTTTATCGATTAATTCCAAATTAATCGTTCTCTCTCTTTAATTAATATTTTATCCTAGATAAATATCTCCGCAATTAATCCTAGATTAATTTTCTCTCTCAACGAATTAATCCCAGATTAATTCTATCTCTCTCTTCTAATTAATCCCAGATTAATCAAAGTGCGAGTCATACGTCATCGGTGAATCTTCAGGAAGTGACCCATGAGATCTCCGGATATGTTGGCAGTAAATTCGATCGTCGGACTGTCCGAACACGTAAGTACCTCGTACTACGTTTATATCGATTTACAAGACAAGGTTGGCTTCTAGCAAAGCGCCATGCCTACCCAATTCTCTAGAAATATTCTTACAGGAATATATAGATCTGTGTCAAGCGTAGGATACCGTAGTATTGTGTATATTGGCCCAGTATCGGATAATCACGTGCTAGGCCTGGGGCTGGATATGTGTCTGCCCCGTACGAAGCACATGTCGGATGTCTGGTAACTAGTCTCTATAATCGGATATACATGACCTTGTCACAATATCCCGATGGCCGCGCAGCACTTAAGAGCACTAATACCGTATCCTGCGTGACATCATCTCCAATATGACTGAAGTGATACTTCCATCTTGACATCACACCCCATACTCTACGACTCTCTGATAAACCCAGAAGTGGTGTACACAGAACCGGTTAAAGCCCCCTACCACCAAGACAAAGTTTATCGATTATCGTAAGTATTAGCGGTGCAAGTCTCAGGTTAAGACTATACACACCTACCTTGATTTCGGCCTCCCATAGACACTAGTCATAATACCAATGGGATTCCGAGGGGTCTATCCAGAGCGAAGCTGTTTCCCGTACCGTCGTGAAACACGACCTCCTATCGCACTTGCATAAGTATCCAATACTTATATATATGAGAACTATGCCGTTGTGCCCTCACAAACGCGCACAAGTGCAATACTAGCCTATCCGCATTATCGATGTCCAGTCTCGATAATACTACGGCTAGGGATATTTAATGATTAAACCTTCGGGGACTGATACTGTCTCATATCATTCTCAGTCCAGGTACTAATCATAGGGACCTCTCTTCATTTATATATCTATGGTGATCTAATCACAAATGATGAGAGTGCAATTTCCTTTGCCACATAGTTAATTTGCTACAACAACACAATGATCTGTGCAAATAGTGACGCTATGGGTCATAATGTCCAACAGGAGAGGCCTCTGATAGTATACAGTACCCTCTCAGCCCCAAGCACTATTTTGAGGTTCTTTCCTCCCAGCGGCAAAGTTTGTCCCTTTGAAGACATTTTCGCCCATGATTATGTCTCGGATATTACCTTTGCCAGTCATCTTACAACTATAGTCCAACTATAAGTCAACGATGTTATGGTACAGTCAAACTGTTACATAAATAAACAATATATTAGTCCAACTATTATTTAAAATATTGACGAAATAATTTTGAAAGATGCGTAAGGCTAAATATCTGAACGAAATTGCAAATTCAAACTGCCTCCCACTATTTTCTTCAAGTGTCTAACCCCTCTTAGAGAACTCGGGAAATCGAATTTCCTAGTGGGCTAGGATCCCGTTAAATAACCACAACCTGACTTTGGCCAATAAAAATTGTATGCTATTTAACTTAGGTAGATCTCCATGATCATTGGATCTCATCCAATTCCTAGATCTGGTTAGGTGGACATCCAAGTCCGAAACATATGTATAATGTCAATGTATCCAATACATTTTCCTAACCCTATCCTCCGAATCATCTAGGCCTTGGCTTTGGCCAAAACACCAACTAATGATTCCAGTTAAGCGGGACCCATTGACGAGGAAGTTTCGTATCAATGTCATTGGACAAAAGTGATCTTGATTTTGGCCAATAAAAATCACGATTTGGACAAGGCACCGATATGCAACAAAACTCTCATGATTCAAGTACATCCTTGATTGACAAAGGTCTTGACTTTGGTCAAAAACAAACCAATGCCAACTTCGGATCTTGAATAAGAACCATTCAATGGAAGGATATTTGCTTAATATAAATTGAGGGATTTTCGCGTAATTGGCACCAATTTATTTATCTTTGTTAGGTCTCATCATCATACACCCTTAAGCATGCTTCTAAAACATCATAAAGCCTGTAAAGTAAATTAATAGTGATATGCGGATGGATTTATAAACAACTTGTTCCTAGAACAAATCACTCCATTTCCTCTCCCCCAGCGCTACTATTTACTTCTACCCAATTACATAATACAATAAGAGAAACCTCATTTACATTGAGGGGAATTAGGTGAGAAGAGAATACAAGAGATAAAGAGATAAGGCTGGACACGCAGGTCCAATTTATAAATTCCAAATTTACAATAATTTCTAAAATTACCCTTTCCCTTCTAATATCCATCCGATATACACTATTCATTCATCACATACATATATATTCAAACAAGACATGCTTTACACAACCAATCTAATCCAATTAATTAGTCTTTGTTAAAGTGATCATCCAATGTTCAAACAACGGTTTGATTTTGCGCGAGTCCTACTCGATTGAGAATAAGTACATAAGGTACGAATTCGCGAATTATATCGAACTACTAATTAAATCTGATTTAATTCGTATTCAATACTAATTCAATTATTTAATTCCAAATTAAATGTTTACACTTTTAATGTGCTTTAAAGATTTAGATTCTAAATCTAATTCTATTGGGTCTCAAAGCCCAACTAACATCCAATGTTTAATTTAAATAAGTTAAATGGGCTTTCAATTGATTTATTAAGGCTTGGGCTTTGGTCAATGTGGGTCAAACCAATTACCAAGCCCAAATAAGGAATCACCCTTAAATGCCATAAAACCAATTTTAAGCCCATAAGGCCCAATTAAATTATTAAAGCCCATTATATTATATTTGGACTTAATGGAGTGATTTAGGCCCAAATTGGATCCAATCCTTTTGGGCCAAATCTACTTGGTCCAACCAAGCCCATTATGCCCAAATACAATATTAAAAGCCCAATTCACCAATTAAGCCCATTAATTAAATTTTAATATTCCAAACATTAAAGTCCAATTAATTAAAGTGTAATACCAAGATTAATACATTAAACCAAATATTTCAAAAATACCCATTTAATTTATTAATCATGTATTTTGCAAAATAAATGTCCAACATTAATTTTATCAAAAAATCAACTCCATTTCATGTCCTTGTTGATTCGGCAAGGTATGTTTTTTGTGTCGATTTGTTTTTCAATCCGATTGAATTACTAATCTACGTCCCGTATACGTTCTAAGTCATCCAATGATCTTAAACACAAAAAATTCCAATACATCAAATGTAGCATACCATTCGGCCAAGGTCAAATTTTTGGAGAAAAATCATCAAATGCATTTTTCATAAAATTGATTTCATATTATGTCATTTAACATACATATAAGCATACTCATTCATCAAATTTCACAGAACATGCTTCAATCAATTTTACCCAAATTTTAACCTAAAGTATTCATGCTTAAACCTAGCTCAATGATCCATTGTTGGTTCTATAATATGTCCCAAACAAAGATTAAGCATATAAAATACTATAAATGAATATATAAAAGACTTGAAGCATGGCGGAATCATACTTACAAGCTATGTGATGAAGAAGATGATCAAATGGTGGAAGCTCCAAGTGTTGGAAGATTCGGCCAAGAGGAGGAAGAAGACTTGAAGCTCAAGCTTTTGTATTCCAAGCTCTTTGATGGTTTCCCTATCACCTCCTTTGATCCCTTGCTTGTGCTAGCAAAATGGAGAATAGAAGATGAAATCTCCCTTTGCCCTTGTCAATGGTGTTCACGGCAATTGTAAGAAATTTTAGAGAGAAAGAGTTTTGTGTGTAATTGATTTTGTTTTACCAAAAATCAATTTATATTTATGTCATAAAATTATTAATAATAATAAACTTATGACACAAACCATGCAATGGCTTAGAGTGTCAAACACTCAAACTCCATGCAAAACCTTTGAGTGTAATGCACACTATCACCATGCAATGCCTTATCAATTAAATAATGCATATAATGACAAGTGTCATATGGGCCCCACACGCACTCACGCGTTCGGGTTCGATATTTCCGAAATACCGAGCTTACGTCGCGACGTTAATTAACCGAATTTAAATAAATAATTGCGCCTGGCGAAATTATTATTTACGTCGCTAACGAATTAATTCTAAATTAACTCGTATGCCCGAATTAAAATCTAATTTTAATTTCGCGTCGAAATCGAATTTCGATTATTATATCGAATACAATAATTTTATCGATTAATTCCAAATTAATCGTTCTCTCTCTAAATTAGGCACTTTATCCAAGATAAAGTTTCCCGCAATTAATCCAAGTTTATTAAGTCCGAATCAAATATCATAGGTGAATCTTCAGGAAGCGACCCAAGAGATCTCCGGATATTTTGGCAGTAAATACGGTCGTCGGATTAATCCGAACACGTACGTACCTCGTACTACGTTCTTACCGATTCAAAGACAAGGTTGGCTTCTAGCAAAGCGCCATGCCTACCCAATTCTCCATAAAATTCTTCTTAGGAATATAAGATCTATATCAAGCATAGTATACCGTAGTATTGCGTACATCGATCCAGTATCGGATGATCACATGTTAGGCCTGGGGCTGGAGATGTGTCTGCCCCGTACGAAACATATATCGGACATCAAGCAACCAGTCTCTTTAAATCGGACAATCCTGACTGTCTTGATTTTGTCCCGACGGTTGCAACCTTTTATAGAGTACTAGTTCTGTGCCCTGCGTGATCATCACCTCAATATGTCTGAAGCGATACTTCCATCTCGACATCACATCTAGTACACTACGATTCTCGATAAACCCATAAGAGGTGTACACAGAACCGGTTAAGGTCCCCAACCACCAAAACCAAAGTTTACCGATTGTCGCAAGTACTAGCGATGTAAGTCTCAGGTTAAGACCATATACACCTACCCTGATGCGGCCTCCCATAGACACGCAGACATACTACCAATGGGATTCCGCGGGGTCTATCCAGAGCGAAGCTGTTTTCCGTACCATCGGTTAAACACAACCTCCTATCGCACTTGCATAAGTATCCAATACTTAAATATATGAGAACTATGCCGTTGTGCCCTCACAACGTGCACAAGCGCAATACTAGTCTATTCCGCATTATCGATGTCCGATCTCGATAATACTCCGACTAGGGATATTTAATGATTAAACCTTTATGGATTGATACTGTCTCATATCATCTCAATCCGGTATTAATCATATGGACTTTCGCCATTTATATATCAAAGTAAATAATATTACAAAACGGCAAAAGGCAATTTCATTATCACATAGTTAATTTTGTACAATAATACAATATCATTTACAAACAGTGACGCTATGGGACATAATGTCTAACAACAACTGCATAGTTCTCATATATTTGGGTATAGGATACTCATGCAAGTGTAGTAGGAGGTTGTGTTTCACTGATGGTACGGGAAACAGCTTCGCTCTGGATAGACCCCCGCGGAATCCCATTGGTAGTATTACTGTGTGTCTATGGGAGTCTGCAATCAGGGTAGGTGTATTTGGTCTTAACCCGAGGCTTGCACCGCTAATACATACGACAATCAATATACTTTAGTTTAGGTCGTCCAGCGCTTTAACCGGTTATGTGTACGCCGATGCTGGGTATATTGGGAATCGTAGTGTGTTGGGTGTGATGTCAAGACGGAAGTGTCACTCCAGTCATATGGAGATGATGGTCACGTAGGATACGGAACTTGGTATCATAAATGCTCGAGCTATCGGGATATTATGACAAGGTCATGTATATCCGATTATAGAGACTAGTTACCAGACATCCGATATGTGCTTCGTACGGGGCAGATACAATTCCAGCCCCAAGCCTTACACGTGAACATCCGATACTGGACAGAAATACACAATACTTCGGTATACTACGCTTGATATAGATCATATATTCCTATAAGGATATTCCGGGAATTGGGTAGGCATGGCGCTTTTCTAGAAGCCAGCCTTGTCTTGTAAATCGGTACAAACGTAGTACGAGGTACTTACATGTTCGGATAGTCCGACGACCGTATTTACTGCCAACATATCTGGGGATCTCATGGGTCGCTTCCCAAAGATTCACCGATGATATTTTATCTGGGATAAAATATTAATTAAAGAGAGAGAACGATTAATTTGGAATTAATCGATAAAATAATATATTCGATATATTATGTGAAATTGGATTTCGAAGCGGAATTATAATTATATTTTAATTCGGGCAAACGAATTAATTTAGAATTAATTCGTTAGCGACGTGAATAGTGATTTCGCTTGGCGTAATCATATAATTACGAAGCGACGGAAAATTCGTTAATTTGGAATTAGCGATCCCGAGCCCGGGATTGTTTGCGAGCGCATTCGCATTTCGAATTAGAGTGCGGCACGCAAGTCAAATCAAGCGTCAAATCGCTAGTCGCATCAATCGTCAAATCACTTGTCACTTTGAGTGATGTGACATGACATGTTGTCACTTATTAAAGTGACTTGATGTGAATAGTGAAAGATGTTGGAAATCATTAATAGGATTTTTGCCTTTTGACTTTTGAATTAAAAAGTAATGTATATCTTTTATTTAATTTACCTGGTAAATAAAAAAAATATATATATACAAAAGCTTTTTTCCTCTCTCTCCAACCAAGTGTGGTTCACGGTTTTGGGAACCAATTTTTTCCCTCTCTTTTCGTCTTCTTCATCTCACGGCTTGGAGCCATTTTTGTTCTCCAATTTTCTGGTTTGACTGAATTTGTGAGAAGCAAAGGAAGAAGAGTAGTGCTAGCACACACATGGGTTATATTATGGTGATAGGGAAACGAATTTATGAGCTTGGATTTGTTATTGAAGCTTGAAGCTTGGAGCTTCAATGGTGGTCTTCCATGGCCTATTTTTGGAGCATTAAAACAGCCCCCCACCGAGCAGTCCCTGCTGTTTGTAGGTCAAAACCGAGCTTCAACAAGGAGCAAAATGGGCCTTGTTCTTCCTAGCATCAAACCATTCAATGTGAGTATGATTCCGCCTTATTCCTTTGATGTATTCATGCGAATTTTATGCTTGATTTCATGATCTTGGGACCTAATATAGAAACTCAACACATTCATCGCATATTAAAATCATCAAACAATTTTGGGATAAAATTAAACATTATGCATGAATCCATGAATAACGAATTAGAAACCTAAGAGAATTACTATGCCACAGAAATCTATCATCCCACAAGTAAGTGCCGCCATAGGATAGGTCAAGTACTTGAATGATAGATCGAGACAATCTCAATCAATTAATATATATGGGAATAACTCTTATTTCTATATTAAACAACTATTGTTTCATTCGATCAAGAAATTTTATTAACAGTTAATTATTCCTTTGTGAGTGTGACCCGCCGTTTTGGGATTCTTGGACTTAACGAGTTAAGTGCCGCCGTAGGGTAGGTCAGTTCACAAGATACATCTAGAATGCCTATCCTCTCGGAATCCAAACTGATATTGACCCAAAAAGGACACCATCCGTAGGGGGGCGAAAGCAAAGTCGTCTCGAGGCGCCTTTTGAATCTCACGTTTTTGGACTAACAACGGAGATCGTGGGATATACTATCGTATATCCCTCTCCCACTCACTATTTTAAAAATTAAGGTTTCTATATATAAAATATCTCTAATATTTTATTTTAACTAGTGTGGATAAATTTATGGCGGCTAAAATAAACTTTTATGTAAACTAGTTCAACATTAGTGACCGAACCAATTTCAACTCTTAAAATTTATATCACTAATTATCCATTAGTCTCTACTAATTGTGTTACTCAATTAAACTAATTTAATTAGAGTTATATTAGTGACCTATTATTTTAACTCTTAAAATATTAGAACACTAATATGTATAAAATTTTAGAAGCCTAAAATGGTCAAAATTTATATTAAACTATTTAATCAATCATAGGGCGTTAAAAATCCAATGGTACATGGAATTGTATCCCGAGTGCATACCATATTACCGTCCATTCAGATTCGGCTATAGAATTTATAACCGGGTTTCCATCTTATATACCAATGAAATTTATTTTGCACTTATTAAGCCCAATATATTAGAATTCAAATTTTAAACCATAAAACTAATTAATCAAATTAATTAATTTTCCATGCATATCATAATCTAATTTAAACATTTTAAATCACATAAAATCATATTTTATGTCTATAATGACTATGCATCCAATGCATGTTATGGCATGTAAAATGCAAGAGTAGACACCCTAAGCTTTATGACATGTAATTCAAACAATTCAAATTAAACAAACATATAACATAAACATATTTTATATTGACCGGGCTCTTAGTTTTCCTATACTAATCTAATTAGTACAAAAAATACCCAAGGCATCCATTGGTCTTCAAATCACGCTCCAAGGTGGTGTTGGCTCCTTTTGCGGACTTCGGTGCTCCAAATTACAACAATTGAAATTTTACAATGGAAAATAAAAATTACAACAATTGTAAACAATGGCCTTACATCCCAAAATCAAAACCAACTAAAAAATAAGAGCGGAAAAATTTACGACCAATGCAAAAATCATTCATCACATGAAAAATAGTAATCATTCATCATTCATCATATGAATATTATATTGTGCCTATTTATCTAAACATACATATCAATATTTATAACTCATATAAACATATTAAAAATAGTAACTTTAAATGAAAAGGGAAGGGTTAAAAACACTTTTCAACCTTGCTCTCGATGCCAATTGTAGGAAACGCTTTCCTTACGCAACGGAAACAGTTTAGGTACATGGATCAGACTTGAAATTTTTTTTCTACCCTTCACCTTGAATGGCTGAATCTGACCAGCAGTAACACTGAAATTTTGTTTATGTTTCGGACAAAATTACAGCCCCGGAATTCCCATGAAAACAGTCCCCGAAAAGCCCCTGAACTGTAGTAAAATATTGGACTATATTGGACACGTTATGCAACCGAAACACACCCAAATCACCCCTTGATTTTCTTGGCCAGTAGAGATATTTCACTAAAAAATCAAATCACCCTCTTTCTTGTATGATTTTTCACTAAAAAATAAGCCCCAACACAGCCCCAAAATGTCCCCAAGTGTTTCCCAAAATTCACCCTCACTTTCGTGTGTTTGTATAGATGAATGGTGATGGATTATATTATGTTCGAAACCAAAGGAGTCTTACGTACTCTGTCTCCCAACCAACGGAAACAAGTGTAGGCTTGACTCACACAATCTAATCCCTAAACGTTTTAGAGATTTTGTCACACTAAATTTATTTTGATTTTATTCTTTTTTGTTCTTCCTTTGAGTTTCTCAACTTTTGAGAGAATATAGAAGATGAAGAAAGGTAGCTAGGGTTACAAGTGAGAGAGAGCTACAAAGAAAAATCAATTTTTTTTTTATACTTAGGATTTCCAATTTCCAAAAATTGCAAACTCGTTTCCACTCTCCACCCTTGTATTTTCGGCCACTCCTCTACATGTATTGTAATTTTTTTAACATCCAATATTACATAATCATCATTTTAATGATAATTTAAAATTGCTCTTTAAGGGTTGGAACATCCAATTTAAGATGTTTATTTTCCAAAAACTCTTCCCCTCATTTTCCTTTGAAAATCGGAAAACACAAGGTATAATAGATAATTTTGTAACATTAAGTATTCGATTCCATAATTAAAATATATGTTACAAAATCAAAGAGTTACTACCTTTCATAAAATTGTAACTTCCAAAATTAATTTAAGGGTTTCCAAAACCCAAATTTGGAATTCCAATATTATCATTCCTTTAAATTATTTTAAATTATATTTAATAAAAAATAATAAACAATTATCATATAATAATTTATTATATAAACCATATATTAACTTTTAATATATAATTCCAAGTGTGACAAATAATATTATTAATCATATTAATAATATTTATACATATGTGAGTATATAATTGGACTATTCAATTATACTAAAATCCACTATAGTATATTGAGCTAGCACGGGGATCAAATGGACCTACGGTTCTGAGCTCCAATAATCTTGAAATATTAAAAAAGCTCTTAATTAATTATTCTGAATTATTAACTCCAGGTAATTCCACTAAAAAACTGAAGTTGAACTCTTGTTGCTGTAGATAGTATATTAAGCCGAACCAAGTTGGTGTCCATTGATATAGTCACTACATATAGATTAGCCCTTCACGAGTATCTCGTAATTAGAGTGGGGTCATAATGTCAGTTATACCCATCTAATTATTTTTACCTTAAGTACCATTGATTCTCTAATAAATGATTTATGTATAACGATTATGAATTTTAATCTTTCTATTCGTAATAGAAAGACTTGAGCGCTCTAACCATTCAAGTACCGAATCAACCCTCAAGAAAGATATTCCTCTACTTCTCGCAAGAAGGAGTGAACTTCATGTCTGTGTAAAACATCCCAGCTACACAATAGACCATACCCCTAAAGTACGTAGCTATTGGTCAAGACTGCTACCACAACCAACTCACCTTTGTAAATCAAAGGACATAGCATGCAATGCAGGAGTTTATAGTACACTCAGGATTAAGATCAATCCATATATGACCATATACTAGATTGAAGTGACTTTCTTTGTTTAACGGATGTTATAAGAATGTCATTTCCATATATGTCCAGTCCAATATGATCACATCATACAAGGTGCCTCCATTCTCATGTCTCTACATGGACGATCCCAGATCAAGGTCGCCATACAAATATAGAATGGACCGCAGATATAGATAAATAAAAAAAGTACCCGCTTTGTTCACTTTATATGGACGATTTAAGATTACTAACTTCAGATTTAAGTCCTCTTGTGTATGACACTCATACATTAAGTCTGAAGGCATAAAAGTAATCTAGGGTATTTCAAGATAATTTATAATATGTGATATTAAACAAACACTTTGATAAATGAATAATGCATCATTTTATTTCAAAACAAATAAAACCGTTTACAATTTATATAGCTCTAGGGCATACATCCCAACATCATTTTATATCGTCGTAAATCTAAGATCGAGACCTACAACTTCAACGTTGAATATTTTTTCAAATTAGAACCCGAAATAGGTCGAAAAGGCAACTAAAAATTTCAAATGAATATTGCTCGTGGACCCATCGAGAGAATTCTCAAAATCTCTCAAAAGTTCTATTTTTTATCATTTGAAAATATTATAAATTTAGCCAAATTAACCCCTATTATATATAAGGGATACAATTCACTAATCCCCAACCTTTGATAAGAAGGAGAAACATGAGAAAAAACAAGAGGAATAAAGAAAGAATAAGGAAAAAAGAGAAGCCAAATACCAATCCTAATATATAAAGTTAAGAAAAAGATTAGCAACCATTGAAGACTTGAAGAGTGAAGCAAACCATGTAAGTTAAGGTAAGGAAATTTTGACCCAAATCTTGAATTATGAAATGTTGATGTTATGAAGCTATGTTGCTGTTAGTGAAATTCTATGGATTGCATTTAGTGAGCTAATGACCATGGAAATTGATTGTAGTAAGAAATGACCAAATTTATGGAAATTCTAAGTTGAACTAAAGATATGTTATGAGATTAAAAAGTTGTTTTTGTTAGACATTATGTCCCATAGCGTCACTGTTTGTAAATGATATTGTATTATTGTACAAAATTAACTATGTGATAATGAAATTGCCTTTTGCCGTTTTGTAATTTTATTTACTTTGATATATAAATGGCGAAAGTCCATATGATTAGTACTGGATTGAGATGATATGAGACAGTATCAATCCATAAAGGTTTAATCATTAAATATCCCTAGCCGTAGTATTATCGAGACTGGACATCGATAATGCGGAATAGGCTAGTATTGCGCTTGTGCACGTTGTGAGGGCACAACGGCATAGTTCTCATATATTTAAGTATTGGATACTTATGCAAGTGCGATAGGAGTTTGTGTTTTACCGATGGTACGGAAAACAGCTTCGCTCTGGATAGACCCCCGGAATCCCATTGGTAGTATGTCTATGTTCTATGGGAGGCCGCATCAGGGTAGGTGTATATGGTCTTAACCTGAGACTTACATCGCTAGTACTTGCGACATCGTAAACTTTGGTTTTGGTGGTTGGGGACCTTAACCGGTTCTGTGTACACCTCTTCTGGGTTTATCGAGAAGCGTAGTGTACTGGATGTGATGTCAAGATGGAAGTATCGCTTCAGAAATATGGAGGTGATGATCACGCAGGGCACAGAACTAGTACTCTATAAAAGGTTGCAACCGTCGGGACAATATGACCAGGTCAGGATTGTCCGATTTAAGAGACTAGTTGCTTGATGTCCGATATATGTTTCGTACGGGGCAGACACATCTCCATCCCTAGGCCTAGCATGTGATCATCCGATACTGGATCGATGTACGCAATACTACGGTATACTACGCTTGATATAGATCTTATATTCCTATAAGAATATTTCTGGAGAATTGGGTAGGCATGGCGCTTTGCTAGAAGCCAACCTTGTCTTGTGAATCGGTAAAGACGTAGTACGAGGTACGTACGTGTTCGGATTATCCGACGACCATATTTACTGCCAAAATATCCGGAGGTCTCTTGGGTCGCTTTCCCAAGATTCACCTATGATATTTGATTCGAATTTAATTAATCTTGGATTAATTACGGAGAAACTTTATCTTGGATAAAGTGCCTTATTTAGAGAGAGAGAACGATTAATTTGGAATTAATCAGTAAGATTATTATATTCGATATAATAATTGAAATTCGATTTCGACGCGAAATTAAAATTAGATTTTAATTCGGGCATACGAGTTAATTTAGAAATAATTCGTAGCGACGTAAATAATAATTTCGCTAGGCGCGGTTATTTATTTAAATTCGATTGAATTAACGTCGCGACGTAAGTTCGGTATTTCGGAAATATCGAACCCGAACGCGTGAGTGGACGTGGGCCCACTTTCATTTGGAAACGTGTGGGGCCCACATGACACTTGTCATTATATGCATTATTTTATTGATAAGGCATTGCATGTTAATAGTGTACAAAACACTCTAAGGCATTGCATGGTGATAGTGTGCATTACACTCAAAGGTTATGCATGGAGTTTGAGTGTTTGACACTATAAGCCATTGCATGGTTTATGTCATAGATTTATTATTAATTTAATAAAATTATGACATAAATATAAATTGATTTTTGGTAAAACAAAATCAATTAAGACTTTACACAAAATCTCTCTTCTCTCTCAAATTGCCGTGAACTCCATTGGCAAGGGCAAGGAAGATTTGATCTTCTATTCTCCATTTTTTGCTAGCACAAGCAAGGGATCAAAAGAGGTGATAGGGAAACCATCAAAGAGCTTGGAATACAAAAGCTTGGAGCTTCAAGTCTTCTTCCTCCTCTTGGCCGAATCTTCCATAACTTGGAGCTTCTACCATTTGATCATCATCTTCATCACAAGATATTGTAAGTATGATTCCGCCATACTTCATGTTATATATATTCTTTATAGTATTTCACACATGCTTAATCTTGTTTGGGACATATTATAGAAACCAACAATGGTATCATTGAGCTAGGTTTAAGCATGAAATACTTTAGGTTAAAATTTGATAAATTGGTTGAAGCATGTTCTTGTGAAATTTGATGAATAAGTATGCTTGCATGTATATAGAATGATGTTATATGAAATCAATTTTATGAAAAATGCATTGGATGATTTTTCCTCAAAATTTTAACCTTGGCCGAATGGTGTGTTAAAATTGGTTAAAAGCATTTCTTGTGAAATTTGATGAATAAGTATGCTTGCATGTATATAGAATGATGATACATGGAATCAATTTTATGAAAAATGCATTGGATGATTTTTCCCCAAAATTTTGACCTTGGCCCAATGATATGGTGAAATTGATTGAAGCATGTTCTTGTGAAATTTGATTAATAAGAATGCTTACATGTATATAGAATGATGATACATGGAATCAATTTTATGAAAAATGCATTGGATGAATTTTTCCCCAATTCATGCCTTGGCCGAATGTGTTGCTACTTGGAGTGGATTGAAATTTTTGTGTTTAAGATCATTGGATGACTTAGAACGTGTACGGGACGTAGATTAATAATTCAATCAGATTGAAAAACAAATCGACACAAAAAACTCACCTTGGCCGAATACATAGGACATGTAAAGGAGTTGATTTTTGTTAAATTAATGTTGGACATTTATTTTGAAAAATTGATGATTAATAAATTAAATGGGTATTTTTGAAATATTTGGTTTAATACATTAATCTTGGTATTACACTTTAATTAATTGGACTTTAATGTTTGGAATATTAAATTTAATTAATGGGCTTTAATAATTTAATTGGGCCTTATGGCTTAAAATTGGTTTTGGCACTTAAGGGTGATTCATTATTTGGGCTTGGTAATTAGGTTTGACCCACATTGACCAAAGCCCAAGCCTTAATAAATCAATCTAAGTCCATTTGACTTGAATTAAATTCATTCAACATTCGATTGAATTAACGTCGCGCTAAGTTCGGTATTTCGGAAATATCGAACCCGAACGCGTGAGTGGACGTGGGCCCACTTTCATTTGGAAACGTGTGGGGCCCACATGACTGTTGGTTTCTATTATATAGGTCCCAAACAAAGATTAAGCATATGAAATACTAAAATGAATATATATAAAAGACTTGAAGCATGGCGGAATCATACTTACAAAGTTATGTGATGAAGAAGATGAACAAAACCTTTGAATCTCCAAGCTCCAAGTTGGTTGGTTGGTTTCGGCCAAGAGGAGGAAGAAGACTACAAGCTCCAAGCTTTGTGTATTCCTTGCTCTTTGATGGTTTCCCTCACCTCTTTTGATCCCTTGCTTGTGCTAGCAAAAATGGAGAATGGATGATCAAATCTTCCTTTGCTCTTCCATGGAGAGTTTCGGCATTTTGAGAGAGAAGAGAGAATTGTGTGATTGATTTTTTTGTTTTACCAAAAATCAATTTATATTTATGCCATAATTTATTAAATTAATAATAAATCTATGACACAAACCATGCAATGGCTTAGAGTGTCCAACACTCAAACTCCATGCAAACCAATTGAGTGAATTGTACACTATCACCATGCAATGCCATAGAGTGTTTTATACACTATCACCATGCAATGCCATAGAGTGTTTTGTACACTAACACCATGCAATGTAATGACATGTGTCATGTGGGCCCCACACGTTTCCCAATGAAAGTGGGCCCACGTCCACTCACGCGTTCGGGTTCGATATTTCCGAAATACCGAGCTTACGTCGCGACGTTAATTAAACCGAATTTAAATAAATAATTGCGCCTGGCGAAATTATTATTTACGTCGCTAACGAATTAATTTTAAACTAACTCGTTTGCCCGAATTAAAATCTAATTTTAATTTCGCGTCGAAATCGAATTTCGATTATTATATCGAATATAATAATTTTGTCGATTAATTCCAAATTAATCGTTCTCTCTCTAAACTAGGCACTTTATCCGAGATAAAGTTTCTCTCGTAATTAATCCAAGATTAATTAAGTCCGAATCAAATATCATAGGTGAATCTTCAGGAAGCGACCCAAGAGATCTCCGGATATTTTGGCAGTAAATCCGGTCGTCGGATAATCCGAACACGTACGTACCTCGTACTACGTCTATACCGATTCACAAGACAAGGTTGGCTTCTAGCAAAGCGCCATGCCTACCCAATTCTCCAGAAATATTCTTATAGGAATATAAGATCTGTATCAAGCGTAGTATACCGTAGTATTGCGTACATCGATCCAGTATCGGATGGTCACATGCTAGGCCTGGGGCTGAAATGTGTCTGCCCCGTACGAAACATATATCGGACATCAAGCAACTAGTCTCTTTAAATCGGACAATCCTGACCTTGTCATATTGTCCCGACGGTTGCAACCTTTTATAGAGTACTAGTTCTGTGCCCTGCGTGATCATCACCTCCATATGTCTGAAGCGATACTTCCATCTTGACATTACATCCAGTACACTACGATTCTCGATAAACCCAGAAGAGGTGTACACAGAACCGGTTAAGGTCCCCAACCACCAAAACTAAAGTTTACCGATTGTCGCAAGTACTAGCGATGTAAGTCTCAGGTTAAGACCATATACACCTACCCTGATGCGGCCTCCCATCAGACACGCAGACATACTACCAATGGGATTCCGCGGGGTCTATCCAGAGCGAAGCTGTTTTCCGTACCATCGGTAAAACACAACCTCCTATCGCACTTGCATAAGTATCCAATACTTAAATATATGAGAACTATGCCGTCGTGCCCTCACAACGTGCACAAGCGCAATACTAGTCTATTCCGCATTATCGATGTCCAGTCTCGATAATACTACGACTAGGGATATTTAATGATTAAACCTTTGGGGACTGATACTGTCTCATATCATTCTCAGTCCAGGTACTAATCATATGGACTTTCGCCATTTATAAGTCAAAGTAAATAATATTACAAAACGGCAAAAGGCAATTACATTATCACATAGTTAATTTTGTATAATAATACAATATCATTTACAAACAGTGACGCTATGGGACATAATGTCTAACAATCTCCCACTTGGCCTATAGCCAGTCACTCAAGCATCTAATACCCGAACTATGTATGTGTCGTTCAAAAACTTGCTGTAGAACAGCTTCGTCAGCGGATCTGCAATGTTATCATCTGATGTGACCTTCTCGACCTTTACATCGCGCCACGATGTATAATCTCCCGAATCAGATGGTAACGTCGAAGAACATGCTTGGACCGTTGATGAGACCTTGGTTCCTTAGCCTGCGCTATAGCCCCGTTATTGTCACAATACAATGGAACGGGCTCAGCTGCTAACGGAACTACTCCTAATCCGATTAGGAACTTTCGGATCCAAACTGCTCCTCTCTCTTTGCTGCTTCAGATGCAGCGATGTACTCCGCTTCTGTTGTTGAATCGGCAACAGTATCTTGCTTGGAAGATTTCCAGCTCACTGCTCCGTTATTCAAACAAAATGTACCCGGATTGTGACTTATAGTCATCCTTGTCGGTTTGGAAACTTGCATCGGTATACCCAGATACCTCAAGTTCTCCACCTCCATAAATTAAGAAAGCATCCTTAGTTCGTTTAAGATACTTAAGGATATTCTTAACTGCTATCCAGTGACCTTCACCTGGATCGGCCTGATAGCGACTGCACATGCTCAAAGCATATGAGACATCAGGTCGTGTACATATCATGGCATACATGATCGATCCGACTGCCGAGGCGAACGGTATCCGACTCATGTGGTCTCTCTTTCCTGAGTCTTAGGACACATGTCCTTAGATAGAGAGGTACCTCGTACCATTGGAACCAATCCCCTCTTGGATTGTTCCATGTTGAATCTCTTCAACACTTTATCAATGTATGTACTCTGGGAGAGTCCAAGCAGCTTTCTAGATCTATCCTCCTGTAGATCTTTATTCCAAGAATAAAGGCTGCTTCTCCCAGATCTTTCATGGAGAATTTTAATGAAAGCCAAGCTTTCACCGACGTTAGCATGGGAATGTCATTGCCTATAAGCAATACGTCGTCGACATAAAGAACAATAAAAGTAAGTGCTCTCCCACTAACCTTCTTATACACAAGGGTCATCTGCGTTTTGCACGAATCATATCCTTTATGATCTCATCAAAACGCTGATTCCATGACCGTGATGCTTGCTTCAATCCATAAATGGATCGATTTAACTTACAAACCTTGTTTGCAAGTCTAGGTACGATAAAACCGTCAGGCTGTTGCATATAAACATCCTCCAAAAGGTTTCCGTTAAGGAAAGCGGTTTTAACGTCCATCTGCCATATCTCGAAGTCGAAATATGCAGCTATTGCAAGCATTATCCGAATGGATTTAATCATGGCAACGGGTGAGAAGGTTTCGTCATAATCAATACCATATTGTTGACGATACCCCTTTGCTACAAGCCTAGCCTTGTACGTCTGTACGTTGCCATCCATGTCGGTCTTCTTCTTGAAGATCCATCTGCATCCAATAGGCTTTACGCCTTCTGGTGCATCAACCAGTGTCCAAACTTGGTTGGCGTACATGGAATCCATCTCGGACTTCATGGCCTCTTGCCATAAAGCGGAATCGATATTTGTATCGCTTCCTCATACGTAGCCGGCTCATTATCCTCAATAAGATTAATATCTATATGAGGTGAGATCAGGAACCCATACCTCTCAGGTACTGTTCTGACTCTCTCCGACCTACGCGGTCCTTGTGTATGTGAAGTTTGTGGTACAGACTCATCCCGGACGGTCTGTTCTTGTTCCGTCGTTGATTCAATGCCAGGAACAGTATCACCACGATCTTCATCGAGTTCTACTTTCCTCCCACTTACCACTGCATTTAGGAATTCCTTCTCAAGGAAAACCGCATGTAGAGCAACAAATACTTTGTTCTCTTGTGGGTATAGAAGTAATATCCTTTGGTTTCCCTAGGATATCCAACGAAAAGGCATTTATCAGTATTTGGGTTACAGTTTGGTACCTTCCAAACGTTAACATATGCCCAGCATCCCCAAATCTTCAGGAAAGAGAAACCTGGTTTCCTTCCTGTCCATATTCATATGGAGTCTGTTCAACAGACTTCGACGGTACCTTATTCAAAATAAGTATAGCACTGTTTAATAATGCGTATCCCCAGAAGGATATTGGCAGCTCAGTGCGACTCATCATTGACCTTACCATGTCCAACAAGGTGCGGTTTCTCCGTTCGGACACACCATTTAATTGCGGTGTTCCAGGAGGAGTCCACTGTGAAAGAATACCATATTCTTTTAAGTAATCTTGAAACTCATAACTTAAGTATTCCCCACCACGGTCTGACCGTAATGTCTTAATACTCTTCCCTGTTTGTTTCTCCACTTCGTGTCGAAACTCTTTGAATTTCTCAAAAGTTTCCGACTTGTGTCTCATAAGATACACATAACCGTAACGAGATGCATCATCTGTAAAGGTTACGAAGTAGTGAAATCCACCTCTAGCCTGGCTAGACATGGGCCCGCATACATCAGTATGAACTAGAGCCAACAGTTCTGTGGCACGTTCACCTTTACCGCTAAAAGGTGATTTAGGCATTTTGCCTAAAAGACAAGATTCGCAGACGTCATATGAATTGGGATCAAATTCGTCCAAGTACCCACTCTTGAGAGTGTGATATGCGAGTCTTGTTGATGTGTCCTAGACGACAATGCCATATATAAGCTTCATCTTTTAGATTACTCCTTTTGAGCCTTTTGTTTGTCATTTTAGGAGATTCATTTATATTCAAAATATAAAGACCGTTATTTGCAACAGCTGTGCAAACTGCTTCATTCATTCATATAAAATAAACACCCAGTGTTTCTGAATACAAAAGTGTAACCCTGCTGGGTTAACAAGGATACAGATATAATATTCCTATTAAAACTAGGTACAAAATAACAGTTCATAAGTTTAAGTACATGCCCTGAGGGCAGTTCTAAAACAAAAGTCCCTACGGCCAAAACACACAACAGGTGTTTTCCGTTTCCGACCCGAATAGATCCATCTCCCCTGACGCCAGCCACCCTGCTATCATGCAGATCCTGCACATCAGTACAAATATGAGCACCACAACCAGAATCAAAAATCCAATTTTTAAAACTAGAAGTATTCATATTTATCTCAATGACAAACATACCAGAGGCGATAGCCTTGCTAGCCTTGATATCCTCCCTCTGCCCTTTGCCCATTCGGCAGTCACGTTTCCAGTGACCCCTCTGCCGCAGTTTAGGCAGATGTCGCGAGATTTGTCCTTTGGCTTCCTAGAAGCCACTGTCAACTTGCCTTTGCCCTTCTTCTTGAAACTTTTCTTCCTCGCACCTCCAATTGCCTTGGGCCCGGCCCTTGGCGCATGAGAGGTCGATGCATAATGCGCCTCGCGCTTGCTCCCCTTTAGGAGTTCCTTTTCGGACTCCTTCAGTACGGACAACAACTCTCCGAGAGTGTCGTCAGTATCCATCAACTTGTAGTTGATGATGATTTGTTTCCAAGTATCGGGCAGCGATTGTAATATCATATCAATCGTCAGCTCTGCCTCCAAGACAATGCCCATATTGGCTAACTCATCAATGTCAGCGATCATTTGAGTCCCGTGGGCCTCAACTGATGCGCCGTCTGTCATCCGGGAGCGGAAGAGTTTCCTTACTAGCTCATACCTCTTCATCCGCTTGTTAGTGCGGTGAAGATCACGCAATCTTGCCATCATGTTATAGGGATCCAAGTCCCTATTTTGGCGTCTGAAATGCTGAGTCATTGCAGCTAGCATAATAGACTGAGCTTGGTCACAATCATCACTATGAGTTCTCCATAACTCTAGCTCCAGTGGCTCAGTGGGTTTAGGCGGGAGAGGCCTCTGAATAGTATACAGTACCCTCTCAGCCCCAAGCACAATCTTGAGGTTCATTTCCCAGTCGGCAAAGTTTGTCCCTTTGAAGACATTATCGCCCATGATTATGTCGCGGATATTACCTTTGCCAGTCATCTTGACGACTATAGTCCAACTATAAAGTCAACGATGTTATGGGTACAGTCAAACTGTTACATATAAAAATAACAATATATTAGTCCAACTAATTATTTAAAATATTGACGAAATAATTTTGAAAGACGCGTAAGGCTAAATATCTGAATGAAATTGCAAATTCAATAATAGCCTCCCACTATTTTCTTCAAGTCTCCAACCCTCTGTAGAGAACTCGGGAAATCGCATTTCCTAGCGGGCTAGGATCCCGTTAAATAACACACACCCTTGACTTTGGCCAACAAGTTGTATGATATTTAACTAGGTAGATCTCGAAGATCAATTGGATCCCATCCAATTCCTAGATCCGGTTAGGTGGACATCCAAGTCCGAAACATATATATCTAATACATATGTCAATGCATCTAATACATTTTCCTAACCATTTCCTCTGAATCAACTAAGCCTTGGCTTTGGCACAACAAACCTAATGATTCCAGTTAAGCGGGACCCATTGACAAGGAAAATTTCGTAATCAATGTCGATGGACAAGAAGTGATCTTGACTTTGGCCAACAAATCACAACTTGGACAGCAACACCGATGTGTAACAAAATTCTCATGATTCAAACACATCCTTAATTGACAAAGGTCTTGACTTTGGCCAACAAACCAATGCCAATTTCGGATCTTGAGAAAGAATCATTCAACGGAAGGAAATCGCTTAATATTGTTTGAGGGATTTTTGCGTAATTGGCAACCAATTAATTTATCTTTGTTAGGTCTCATCATCATACACCCTTAAGCATGCTTCTAAAACATCATAAAGCGCGTAAAGTAAAATAATAGTGATATACGGATGGATATATAAACAACTTGTTCCTAGAACAAATCACTCCCTTTCTCTCTCCCCGCTAGCACTATTCTACTACTACCCAATTACATAATACAATAAGAGAAACCTCATTTACATTGAGGGGAATTAGGTGAGAAGAGAATACAAAGAGATAAAGAGATAAGGCTGGACACGCAGGTCCAATTTATAAATTCCAAATTTACAATAATTTCTAAAATTACCCTTTCCCTTCTAATATCCATCCGATATACACTATTCATTCATCACATACATATATATTCAAACAAGACATGCTTTACAACCAATCTAATCCAATTAATTAGTCTTTGTTAAAGTGATCATCCAATGTTCAAACAACGGTTTGATTTTGCGCGAGTCCAACTCGATTGAGAATAAGTACACAAGGTACGAATTCGCGAATTATATCGAACTACTTATTAAATCTTATTTAATTCGTATTCAATACTAATTCATTTATTTAATTCCAAATTAAATGTTTACACTTTTAATGTGCTTTAAATACTTAGATTCTAAATCTAATCTTATTGGGCCTCAAAGCCCAACTAACATCCAATGTTGAATTTAATTCAAGTCAAATGGACTTAGAATTGATTTATTAAGGCTTAGGCTTTGGTCAATGTGGGTCAAACCCAATTACCAAGCCCAAATAAGGAATCACCCTTAAGTGCCATAAAACCAATTTTAAGCCCATAAGGCCCAATTAAATTATTAAAGCCCATTAATTAAATTTTAATATTCCAAACATTAAAGTCCAATTAATTAAAGTGTAATACCAAGATTAATACATTAAATCAAATATTTCAAAAATACCCATTTAATTTATTAATCATGTATATTGTAAAATAAATGTCCAACATTAATTTTATCAAAAATCAACTCAACTCCATTTCATGTCCTTGTTGATTCGGCCAAGGTGAGTTTTGTGTATCGATTTGTATTTCAATCCGATTGAATTACTAATCTACGTACGTCCATACACGTTCTAAGTCATCCAATGATCTTATACACAAAAAATATCAAACCACTCCAAGTAGTAATACATTCGGCCAAGGCATGGATTTGGGGAAAAATCATCCAATGCATTTTTCATGAAATTGATTCCATATAACATCATGTTATACACATGCAAGCATACTTATTAATCAAATTTCATAAGAACATGCTTATATCAATTTCATCATGCCATTCGGCCAAGGTGAATATATTGGGGAAAAATCATCCAATGCATTTTTCATAAAATTGATTCCATGTAATATCATTCTATATACATGCAAGCATACTTATTCATCAAATTTCACAAGAACATGCTTCAATCAATTTATCACACCCATTCGGCCAAGGTAGAAATTTTGGGGAAAAATCATCCAATGCATTTTTCATAAAATTGATTTCATATAATGTCATTTAACATACATATAAGCATACTCATTCATCAAATTTCACAAGAACATGCTTCAATCAATTTTACCCAAATTTTAACCTAAAGTATTTCATGCTTAAACCTAGCTCAATGATACCATTGTTGGTTTCTATTATATAGGTCCCAAACAAAGATTAAGCATATGAAATACTAAAATGAATATATATAAAAGACTTGAAGCATGGCGGAATCATACTTACAAAGTTATGTGATGAAGAAGATGAACAAAACCTTTGAATCTCCAAGCTCCAAGTTGGTTGGTTGGTTTCGGCCAAGAGGAGGAAGAAGACTACAAGCTCCAAGCTTTGTGTATTCCTTGCTCTTTGATGGTTTCCCTATCACCTCTTTTGATCCCTTGCTTGTGCTAGCAAAAATGGAGAATGGATGATCAAATCTTCCTTTGCTCTTCCATGGAGAGTTTCGGCATTTTGAGAGAGAAGAGAGAATTGTGTGATTGATTTTTTTTGTTTTACCAAAAATCAATTTATATTTATGCCATAATTTATTAAATTAATAATAAATCTATGACACAAACCATGCAATGGCTTAGAGTGTCCAACACTCAAACTCCATGCAAACCAATTGAGTGAATTGTACACTATCACCATGCAATGCCATAGAGTGTTTTATACACTATCACCATGCAATGCCATAGAGTGTTTTGTACACTAACACCATGCAATGTAATGACATGTGTCATGTGGGCCCCACACGTTTCCCAATGAAAGTGGGCCCACGTCCACTCACGCGTTCGGGTTCGATATTTCCGAAATACCGAGCTTACGTCGCGACGTTAATTAAACCGAATTTAAATAAATAATTGCGCCTGGCGAAATTATTATTTACGTCGCTAACGAATTAATTTTAAACTAACTCGTTTGCCCGAATTAAAATCTAATTTTAATTTCGCGTCGAAATCGAATTTCGATTATTATATCGAATATAATAATTTTGTCGATTAATTCCAAATTAATCGTTCTCTCTCTAAACTAGGCACTTTATCCGAGATAAAGTTTCTCCGTAATTAATCCAAGATTAATTAAGTCCGAATCAAATATCATAGGTGAATCTTCAGGAAGCGACCCAAGAGATCTCCGGATATTTTGGCAGTAAATCCGGTCGTCGGATAATCCGAACACGTACGTACCTCGTACTACGTCTATACCGATTCACAAGACAAGGTTGGCTTCTAGCAAAGCGCCATGCCTACCCAATTCTCCAGAAATATTCTTATAGGATATAAGATCGTATCTGTATATAGCGCGTAGTATACCGTAGTATTGCGTACATCGATCCAGTATCGGATGGTCACATGCTAGGCCTGGGGCTGGAATGTGTCTGCCCCGTACGAAACATATATCGGACATCAAGCAACTAGTCTCTTTAAATCGGACAATCCTGACCTTGTCATATTGTCCCGACGGTTGCAACCTTTTATAGAGTACTAGTTCTGTGCCCTGCGTGATCATCACCTCCATATGTCTGAAGCGATACTTCCATCTTGACATTACATCCAGTACACTACGATTCTCGATAAACCCAGAAGAGGTGTACACAGAACCGGTTAAGGTCCCCAACCACCAAAACTAAAGTTTACCGATTGTCGCAAGTACTAGCGATGTAAGTCTCAGGTTAAGACCATATACACCTACCCTGATGCGGCCTCCCATAGACACGCAGACATACTACCAATGGGATTCCGCGGGGTCTATCCAGAGCGAAGCTGTTTTCCGTACCATCGGTAAAACACAACCTCCTATCGCACTTGCATAAGTATCCAATACTTAAATATATGAGAACTATGCCGTCGTGCCCTCACAACGTGCACAAGCGCAATACTAGTCTATTCCGCATTATCGATGTCCAGTCTCGATAATACTACGACTAGGGATATTTAATGATTAAACCTTTGGGGACTGATACTGTCTCATATCATTCTCAGTCCAGGTACTAATCATATGGACTTTCGCCATTTATAAGTCAAAGTAAATAATATTACAAAACGGCAAAAGGCAATTACATTATCACATAGTTAATTTTGTACAATAATACAATATCATTTACAAACAGTGACGCTATGGGACATAATGTCTAACAATTATATGCATTATTTTATTGATAAGGCATTGCATGTTAATAGTGTACAAAACACTCTAAGGCATTGCATGGTGATAGTGTGCATTACACTCAAAGGTTATGCATGGAGTTTGAGTGTTTGACACTCTAAGCATTGCATGGTTTATGTCATAGATTTATTATTAATTTAATAAATTATGACATAAATATAAATTGATTTTTGGTAAAACAAAATCAATTAAGACATTACACAAAATCTCTCTTCTCTCTCTCAAATTGCCGTGAACTCCATTGACAAGGGCAAGGAAGATTTGATCTTCTATTCTCCATTTTTGCTAGCACAAGCAAGGGATCAAAAGAGTTGATAGGGAACCCATCAAAGAGCTTGGAATACAAAAGCTTGGAGCTTCAAGTCTTCTTCCTCCTCTTGGCCGAATCTTCCATAACTTGGAGCTTCTACCATTTGATCATCATCTTCATCACAAGATATTGTAAGTATGATTCCGCCATACTTCATGTTTATATATATTCTTTATAGTATTTCACATGCTTAATCTTTGTTTGGGACATATTATAGAAACCAACAGTTTTGGTGATGAAACATTGGTGTAGAATGCATGAATTGAAGCTTAATAGAGTTGTTTGAGTATAATTGTAGTGTGAGGGTGTTTGGAGGTATATTTGGGTAAGCTTGACAGTGGGAAGTAAGTGTTGAATTCCGAAAATAAGCTACCGTCGTGACGCGTACTTGAAAATATTACCCATTATTTGGTTATAGAATGTGAGCGTCGTGACATCCAAAACTAGCATCGTGACGCAGAAAGCAGAGGAAGCTCACACTATCTCGTCTCTGTTTGGTGGGCATCGCGACGCTCAGTGTTTAGCATCGCAACGCATGTGGGAGTCACGACGTCCAACCCTTACGTTAAGACTTGGAGACAGAGGATGCTCAATAGTTCAATTAGCATGTGTGAGTTTCATGATGTCCAAGGGACAGTGTCGCGACATGCGAACATAAATTCCCTAAAATCATTTTTAGTTCATTCCAATTTCACCCTGGCATGTTAGATGCCACCCTAAGGGTCACATATCAGCTCGTATAAAATCACTTAATATTTATCAATCAACCCAAATTCTTCATTTACTTACTATCGTCAAGTTACGTTATATATTCTTATTATGTAGATTGAACTACTTTATTACTACTAGCTATATCACTTTTGAATTATTTCTATATTTTAGCTATTAGCTTTAGATTGTGTTGCCGTGGCTAGTAGTTGTTCTTCTTATGAGTTCCTTTTGGATCTCTACTTCTTGCTTGCAATATATCATAGCTATGGTACTCTGTTCTACTACTTGCACTGGTACGTTTCGTTAATTCTGAGTGTCTTTGATTTTTTGGGTCTTTTTCTTTTAAACTTGCATGGGTTCCTGATAGTATTGTTCTGATCCATAAGTTCTCTTTAGTACTGTGAACTTACTCATCATTGCTTAGATCATATTCTAATTTGTCCGACCTTAGAAGTCTTTTTGTCTCTTATGGGTAAATCATCTTCATTCACTTTTTAGGTGATCTATTTCCCAATGTCTTCTGTTTCTGTCTTGGGAAAAACTTCCGTTGAGCTTTCCTACAATTATCTTTATCCATGCTAGTAGGGTTTAGGACAAACATATCATGTTTCATCGGATATTGATGTTCTTGTTTTTGTACTGTGTCTTGGTATAGTCTATTACTAATGTAATGTGGGTATGAGATAGGCTTCGTCATGACAACCTCCTTAATCAATATCATTAAGGAATGAGAATCTAGGTAACTTAGGGTCGCTTCTATGTCGATTCTCTAGGGGTAAGGTAATTAATCATCTCTGCTAATGACATTTATTTATTTTCTTGTGGACCTGGGTTTGGGGATCTAGAATCTCTTCTCTCTTCCTGACGTCTCTAGTCTATCGGGTTTCCCATGTCTAATTCTGGTTTCTTACCTCTCTTATTCTTCTAAACATCCTTTGCTATTCAGAGAGCTTGCTATCTATATGGGGTACTCAAAGGCTAATGGTTTAGCTTGAATGAACTTTCTATGGAAGAAAGGAATCTTATGAAAGAGATGAGACCTTACATAGGTCTATTTGACACTTTTACTCCTACTCAAATTTACTATATTCCTTTTTACTGCTATAAGTTCTAGAGTTCTCTTTATCATCTATTTCTGTATTTCTCTCACTTACTATCTCTGGTTACTTGAACATCTACATATCATTCCTTACTTTTCTTTCTAGCTTTCTCTCTCTCTTCATATTTTCCTGGGTGAATATCCTTAGAATTGTACTACCTATCTTCATAACCTGCCATGAGACATTTCGAAAATGAACCAGGGTAACTACGAAAGGAATTTCAAAGAATAAAATTCCATTGTAAGGAAGCACGGTTGAATAGTTCATGAATTCTTACTAACTTGTCTGTAGAACTTTGAGGACATTATCGAGGATCGGATATTGGAGTGGTAATGCCTCGCAAACTAGTACCATGGCCATACTATATATACAAGACCCCAGTAATTTACCTACTACAGTCACTGAATCCCTAGACCATGCTCTGATACCATCTTTGTAACATCCATAATCTGGGAGATGCTATCGGTATGGAATATGATGTACTATCCTCATGAGCCTCTGACTTTCTAACTATGAACAACATTGATACTCTTTTCTCAAAAATAATCTCATATATGTGACCATTGCCCAAATCCATAACAAAAAATATATAATAGTACAGAAACAACTGAACACTCAACATCAATTATCTTGACAACTCTATACATATATCTTATATACAACTTTACTATAAAGATATTTGGAATTGGAATTTACTTAACTTGACTGAACCTTATCTCTGACTTGACTTGGTGGACCAAACATCCTAGTGACTACCATCAGTATCCATCCTCCCGAGCTCATCACCTGGGTAAACCTGTAAAACAAAGAAACTAGGAGTGGGGGGTTAGATCTTTTGAAAGATCTAAGTGAGTGGACATTTAAAAAAATACTAAAATGCTCTTTATAAATCCATGGTTCTAAAACAAAATTCATCTTAAAATATATTTTATGAAATCACTCTCATTATCTGAAAACAGCTTATTTTCTGGAAAACTTTTCTAAAAACTACTTTTGGGTTGTAACCCTCTGAAATCCTCATAAAACAGTCCCTTCTGAAAATTCTTAATTTCACAATATCTTATGAAAACCTGACGTATGGTGGTGTTACGTATTGCGATCCCCTCATACTCCTAACAAGAGTCATGAGTGCAAATCCATGATATTGGGGCGTTACGTATCGCCATCCCCCAAAGCATGTCACTACATGTCCCTGAAACTAGGGTATAGGGGCGTTACTTATCACTGTCCCCCTAGCCCCAAAAATCTAGTGGTCTTGGGGTGTTACGTATCGTTGTCCCCAAGTCACTGAACTAGAGTCGGGGTGCAGATCTATGCTACCCTCTATAATCTGAATCTAGAATCTAGGGGCATCTGTCATCCCTAGTCATGAACTGCATGTGCATACGATATCTGAATCCGTAAATTCTATATCTGAGTCAAGTTACATACTGAGGTGGGTTTTTCCCTTATGCCTCAAAAACCTAAAATCTTGCTTTTGTAGTCATTTTTCAACACATTATTAATCAAATAACACTTGAAAGTAAACTTGGCTAGCGCCCTAAATGCGGAAACGTAAGTCTGATATGAAAAATAACATAATGAAAATAAACTTCAGGGAAAAGTGTGCACTCACTGATTCGGAGTCCCGCTAATGTTACTTCACTTCAACGAAGGAGTTCGTGGTTCATGCGATGACCTTTAATGGTAACATAATTAAAATACGAAAAGTGGAATACATTTCAAAATTATCTTCGCTTTATGATAATTTATATCAGGCATAGTATACTAAGTATTGCGTATTGTGATCCAGTATCGGATGACGCATGCTAGGTCTGGGGCTGAAATTGTGTCTGCCCCGTACGTAGCATATATCGGATCACTAGCAACTAGTCTCTTTAATCGGATAATCATGACTTTGTCATATTATCCTGATAGTTGCAACATATTAGGGTACCAGTGCCGTATCCCAGCGTGATCATCATCTCCATATGACTGAAGTGACACTTCCATCTTGACATCACACCCAATACACTACGATTCTCAATAATCCCAGAAGAGGAGTACACAGAACCTGTTAAACCCCGAACGACCAAAACCAAAGCGTATTGATTGTCGCAAGTATTAGCGATGCAAGTCTCAAGTTATGACAAAACACACATACCCTGATTTGGATTCCTATAGACAGATAGTCATACTACTAATGGGATTCTGAGGGGTCTATCCAGAGCGAAGCTGTTTCCGTACCATCGGTAAACATAACCTTATATTACACTTGCATGAGTATCCAATACCCAAATATATGAGAACTATGTTGTTACGCTCCATAACGCGCACAAGTGTAATAATAGCATATTCTGCATTATCAATGTCCAGTCTCGATAATACTACGACTAGAGATTTAATGATTAACCTTTAATGGATTGATATTGTCTCATATCTTATAATCCGGAACTAATCATAAGGACTTTTATCATTTATATATTCAAGTAATCTAATTACAAAATGATAAAATGACAATTTCCTTTGTCACATAGTTAATTTGTACAAAAACCACAATGTTTTTTACAAATAGTGATGCTATGGGTCACAATTGTCCAACAAAATTCATCGGCCCGTTGTACACTATAAAAGTGAGTTCTAAGTGTTATTAAGAGATTACTTATAGAAACGTCGATGAGATTATAAAAATAGAGATTTGACGTTTATATCTATATCTCTGGGATAATCTTAATACATGTGACAGAGGGATATTATAAATGACCTCGACCTGTATAGTTCAGTGAGATTATCCGTGGTCATCATAATTTACGAGTGGGTAAATTATGGACACGAAATTGGATTTCATGATAAATATGTCTGAACTTATAGAGTCTCACATAATGAAATATGCTCATAGACATTAGGGCAATAGTTATGAATAATATTGATTATTTATAAATCATTTAACGGTTAAATGGTAAGATACATGCATAAGTGTTTTTCGGTCATTTCCTAATGAATTTGTATTTGTATTTAATATATTATATTATTAAATACACATTTATTAATTGTCAAATTATGATATTTAACATATATCATTAATATATGTGACCATCGTAAACACACACGTATAACGCAAGCGCACGTATCATTCAAGTAATATAAAAATATCGATCCCATGAGGACTTAATTCCTATTGTTGTTATTAATTATTGATACTATTTATTTACAGGTATCTAATTATAGGGAGATGAGAATGATTACTTTTGTTGGTTGAAAGTGGATTTGCTAATTAAAATAAAAACATACTCAAAATAAAATACTAAGGAAAATAAAAGAAAATACTCAAGGATCTAGGGTCGTGACTTCACAAATATTATTATAAAGATGAATTGATTCTCTTATATATGTGTAATAAATCGGTTTGCTAACCTGGAACACGAAAATATGCAAAAGCCTATATCGATGGTCAGACACAAATACCAGTATAACCTAATTGAACAATATGTCTATGTCAACCAAATTACCTGGATTCATTAAGATTAAGTTCAAATTATGGCTACCCCCGTCCGACAGGTATATGTCTATCTTGTAAGGAAATCTATTAAAGGGTTATCTATCCTCAAGGAAGATCGTGGGCTATTGATTCTAAGGCTGAAACCTAAAATCCATATGTCTAGTTCATTTTAAGTTTACCACATCAATCTTAATGGTGATCAGACAACAAGAAGCATTAATCTAAGACTCAATAAACAACTAAAGAATTACCCATAAAAAGAAAATCAATTATTAAGTGTGAATATTTGGTTTCATCACTTCTCTAGAATAAAATAAAATGATGGGGTTAGAGGATCCACATTTTATATTTCATATCTAGAAATCTCACTTATTATAATATATAAATTATTTTATGTTCTGCTTTCTCAGGAATTAATAATGTTAAACATTTAAAACCAGCTATATAGGCAGTAATCCATTTAGTCCAACTACACCAGCCATATAGGCGGTAATTATTTGTCATATAAAGACCAGCCATATGGGAGGTAAAGTAATTTATATTTAGACCGACCATATAGGCGGTAATAAAGTCTGTAATTAATTAATCCGGTTAAATTATAATTAAGTGAGATTTACCTAGATAATTATTAAAGGTTTCACATTTTACCCCAGCGGAAATTTACTAAAACATAAAGTAAATAAATAAAATGCTGTAATATAAACTGAAAATAAAAATAAATATTTTAATATTACAATAATTTACAAAACTAGATGCTTCCGATGAAGTCAGGGAAAAATCCCAAGGAAAGCACACCAAATGAGGTGATGAAAGCCTCAATTTATAGGCAAAATTTCGGGTAAGCGTCGCGACGCCAACTTCCTTATTACGTCGCGACGCTGGCTTTGTTGACTTGGTCCACGCGGCTTGACTTGTTGACTGTTGACGCAGATTTCGTCGGCCCAATAGGATTTCGACACATGGCATGTGGTAAGATTGGTCCAATGACATCTTGACACGTGGCGGAAGATGATTCGCCGATGATTCGGTTCATTCAGAAGGTGACACGTGTAACGTGGAGTGTCGGCACCATAGAATCGCGACACGTGTCCATGCATATTTTAGCATGATAGGTTCTAATGATGACATGTGGCAGGCGCACGTTAGCAAAACAAACTTTTCAGATTCTGACATGTGTCCTCCGGCGCACGTTACCAGCTCATAGCGCAGGATAGGCATCGCGACGCAGGCAGCATGCGCGTCGCGACGTGGCCAAATTAGAAAAATTCCTTTTTTGTCATTTTTCACTATTATGGCCCCAAATTGCTTCCAATGCTTCCCAAACTTTATTTATCTGCAAAATAACAATAAAACACATTAAAAGGTCACAAAACTCAAGAAACTATACATAATATTATGTCAAATGAGTGGAAAATAGTGATATAATTACCACTCATCACACCCAAACCTAACATTTTTCTAGTCCTCGAGCAAAACATAAAATAAAATAACACAAAAATAAAATTAACTAAGCCACTTTCGTAGGGATCACGGTTGCATTTAGCAAATGCAACAAGCCTTTAAACCCATAGGTGTCCCTAGTGGATGAGTTGTAGTCTCGTGATGGTTTACAGCAATGATACCCATAAATATTTTACAAAAGTAAAAAGAAATTAAAACTAATGCACACAAAAGCAAAAAGACAAGCGAAAAGAGAATAAAGAAGTTAGTGACTAATCAGATGAAACTTCTACTCCAAGTTACTAATTGTTTTGTTTCTTTCTAAATTACTGAATAAGTAAATTCTCTGATTATTTTTACCATTCTCCATATACACAGCCAACAAAATTTTAACCAACTCATTTTTGCCCACAACAGTCATAAGTGCAGTTGAGAAGAGAGTAATATTTTTGTCCTAAAATTTATCAGAATTCACACCTTTTGTAGCAATGGAATAATTTTTTCGATTTTTTCTTTGATTTTTTTGATTTTAAATTTTATTTATTTATATACAATATCTTCCATCAATGTAGCGAGTGTTGGGTCGGTGGTTCGCAAACCAGTTGGCTTTAGGGCACCATGTGTTAAGACACCCCTACAGATTTAATTACTCAGACTTCAGATATATATATTTTTGCAGCATTTTTGATCCATGTAACGAGCTTTGGGACAGTGACTCTCAAACCAGTTGGTTTTAGGGCACTAGGTGTTAAAACACCCTTGCAGACTTAATAACTCGGACCTTAGACGTTTAATTTTTTTAAAAAATTTTACTCCATTGCTTTTTGAGATGTTTCCTCCAATTAAACTAGAGCATTGAATATTACAATATTTTCAATTATAGCTCATGTCTGTATGTTATTATGCATGTTGATAATACCTGCCAATTGAGCATATGAAGATCCATTTTAGTCAGTATTATGGAGAATTCCCAAATTAAATAATTAAAAAAGAAATAAACAAAAATTAACTTGTTTCAAAAATGGGTTGAAATATATATCAGGAGTGTGAACTCCTTACACAGCCATCTCTTTCCAATTTCATATTTTAGTCAAAATAAAAACACTAAAACGCAAAATATTTTTGTAATTTTTGAAAAATTTTCAAATTTTTTTATTTTTCGAAAATTTTGGACTAAAAATAAAAATAACACGCAACTAAAACCAAGATACTAATCAACTAAATCTCTCCCCCAAACATAAATGAGACATTGTCCCCAATGTCTTAAACAGTAGAAGAAGAGTTTAGAAGATAATAACTGGTTAGCTGAAATTTTACAGGAAAAATTACCGATTAAGATCTATGTCCAATTTATGCTTTTTACCATGATCGATATCTGACCATTTTTTAGTAAATATTTCGACAGAATATCGTCTAAAAACTCAAAATTTCCCGAAATTCACCCTAAAACTAACACTTCAAAAATCACAACAATGTCAAACTTCACTCCCAACTCTACGAAATTCAATCGATCAGTCAATCCTCAAATTAGAAATCTGCCAATTACTCACTGCCAACTTCCAAGTTCACAACCCTCCAATTCAATAAAATTAATCAACCAAAAACTCTTACAATTTTCGGCTATCCCTATTCACTGCCAAAATTTCAAATCCAAAAGCAATCAATTTTTACAAAATTAATCACACAAAGTATCCACAAATTCGGCCTTTACCCTTTTGTAAATTTGGAAATTGAAGTGCAGAGAATTTCCCCTTTACGATTTTACCACTGACTGCTTGATGACCGGAAATGATGCTTGTCGAACCGGATCTAACATTGATGTGTCTCAGTCATGGCTTATATGCTTGGCAGTGGATCGAATGATGAAAGTCTCGGCCGTCGATGGTTGAGCTCGGCCGGTGGGTGAGATGGTTGTCTCGATCGTGGGTGTAATGGTCTCCACCGTGAGAGATGGTCTCGATGAAGGTCTCGGCCATCGGTGGGAGAAATCAATGGATCTCGGCCGTGGGTTGTATGGTTCAGCAGTGGGTGAAATCGAGGGAGATGATGGGAGTTTGTAGCTTGTTTGTGTGTTTTGATGATTTCGGATGAAGATTTCAGTGTTTAGTTGGCTGGATTTGGTGACTTTTGAGATGAAATGCCGATAAGATGGAGGTGAGAAGTACAGAAACTGACTGGCGGCTGCTGGTTTAAGTCTCGATACCAAACACACGTCGCGACGCGGGATTTTTATTTTTATTTTTAATTTTTTTTTTGGAAAACCAAGTCTTTCGACGGATAAATCCACTGGGACTCGTCTCAATAGCTGACTCCTTACTCGGCCGTCTCTATTGGATTGACTTTATATCTTCGTGATTTTGTCCAATTTTTATTTTGTGAAAATCCCGCTTGCACTGGCTTGCTCTGTCCTGAAATATTTCGTTTTTATTTTTCCTGCAAAAATAACACATAATTAAAAATAATTCTACACCATGTATACACAAAATATGAAAACATAAATTATAACAAATTGCATGGGTTGCCTCCCTGCTAGCGCTAAATTTTTCATCTTCAGCCAGACGTGACTAAAATTCATCTGTCATGGAGGTTTTAGCGTCGTTTTGGACGTTCGATTAAAACAATCCCATGTGCGTTGCTTTTGAAGGGTCTATTCCAACAGTAAAGTGGCAAAAAGAATTTTATCATATTTCGTGCTTGTGCCACCTTTTTGATATTTGTTGCTCCAGTGGTTCCTGAAAAGAACGAAATAAAATCAGGAGGTCTCGTATGGTGCTTGACTTGGAATTGGAGTTCCATTATGTCAAGCTTCTGGGCGATATCTTTGATTTGTACTCCCCAAAACAGTGATGTTTCGCCTGATTGCTCTGGATCTTCAATAGTGTCAGACACTTGCTCATCCATTTGCTCTGTTTCTTGCTCCACATTTTATTCACAGATGTATTTGAAAATTTATATATTCAGCTCTTCATATGTCATTTGTGAAATGCATGCTTCAAAATTATCAACCCGAGGATGTAAAGAAATGTCAGATTTTAGGTCTTCATCCTCTGATATGGGTGAAATGATTAGCTCAGGTAGATCTTCTTCAAACATTTATGCAATGGACGCTCCAAGATCTTCATTTTGGGGATACAAAATTCCATCCTCAAGTGTTGATGCAGTTGGTACAAACAACTCAGTTTCATCTTCGTCAGAGTTAGAATAATAAAAATCAAATCGAGATTTTGTCGGTTCCGATTGTTGAACAGATACCTATGGTTCCTGATACTGTTCAGCCTCCTCTTCTGTTAAAGTGTCATCATGAAATGCTTGGTAATTGAAGGCTTCATCACTGTCATCTGAAAATGGTCCATGAGGTATGTAGCTCTGGTTTTCTGTTAATTGTCTCGTCTGATCTATCAATCTCTGAATGAATTATGACTGTCTCTTAATACTTTCGAATTGCTTCTGGCATGTTTCAAGCATTGTATCCAACTTTTCATCTTATTTCTTGAACAAAGCTTTGAGCATGTCAATCATTTGATCTTCCTCTGATGGTTCTGATTGTTGATGGAAATCGAAGGTAGATGGTGGATAAGATGGAAAATGTGATGGTTCTTCGTACCATGAATGATTTCGATAGCTCTACCACCCTGGATTGTAGTTGTAATCGCAATGATTCTTGGAAAATTATGACCAATAGCATCACTATTTGTACAGAACATGGTGTTGTTGTACAAATTAACTATTTGACAAAGGAAATTGCTCTTTTATCATTTGTAATTGGATTACCAAGATACATAAATTATAAAAGTCCATATGATTAGTTCTGAATTGATAAGATATGTGACAATATCATTCCATAAGGGTTTAATCATTAAAACATCCCTAGTCGTAGTATTATCGAGATTGGACATAGATAATGCGGAATAGACTATATTGCACTTGTGCGTGGTATGGGAGCATAACGACATAGTTCTCATATATTTGGGTATTGGATACTCATGCAAGTGTAATAAGAGGTTGTGTTTACCGATGGTACGGAAACAGCTTCGCTCTGGATAGACCCCTCAGAATTCCATTGGTAGTATGACTATATGTCTATGGAAGTCCGAATCAGGGTATGTGTATTTGGTCTTAACTTGAGACTTGCATCGCTAATACTTGCGACAATCAATGTACTTTGGTTTTGGTCGTCCAGGGCTTTAACAGGTTATGTGTACGTCTCTTCTGGGTATATTGAGAATCGTAGTGTATTGGGTGTGATGTCGAGATGGAAGTATCACTTCAGTCATAAGGAGATGATGTTCACGTAGGATATAGAACCGGTGCTCTTATATGTTGCAGCTATCGGGATAATATGACTAGGTCATGTTTATTCGATTATAGAGACTAGTTACCAAAGATCCGATATATATGCTTCGTACGGGGCAGACACAATTCCAGCCCCAGGCCTTGCATGTGACATCTGATACTGGATCGTAATACGTAATACTACGTATACTACGTATGATATAGATTACATATTCCTTTAAGAATAATTCTGGAGAATTGTGTTGGCACGGTGCTTTGCTAGAAACAAACCATGTCTTGTAAATCAGTAAAAACGTAGTACTTGGTACGTACGTGTTCGGATAGTCCGACGACCATATTTACTGCCAAAATATCCAGGGATCTCATGGGTCGCTTCCCGAAGATTCACCGATGATGTATGACTCGCACATAATTAATCTAGGATTAATTATAAGAGAGAGAAAATTAATTTAGGAGATATTTTATCTGGGATAAAATACTATTTAAAGAGAGAGAACGATTAATTCAAAATTAATCGATAAAATAATATATTTGATATATTATACGAAATTGGATTTCTATGCGGAATTAAAATTAGATTTTAATTCGGACGAACGAGTTAATTTAGAATTAATTCCAAGCGATGTGAATAGTAATTTTACTAGGCATAATTATTTAATTAAATTTGATTTAATTACGTCGTAACGAAAAATTCGTTAATTCGGAATAGCGAACCCGAGCCCGGGAGTGTTTGCGGGCCCACTAGTCACATCACTTGTCTATCACATCACTTTTTGGTTGATGGAAGTTGATGGGATTTGATTGTTGCTTACCATACACTCAAGTGTGATGGTTTGAATGACAAATACCATTTTATTAATTTTGGTATATCATTTTTTACTTGATTTTGGAAATCAACACAAAAACACACTTCTTTCTTTTTTTCTCTAACTCACACTGCAAAGTGCCATTTTCTCTCCCAAATATTTTCCTTTCACCGAAACTCATCAAGGAAAAATGTGAAAGTTTGTTGCAAATTTTCAAGGTGCTAGCACATCAAGGAGTCTTACAAACGTGATAGGGAAGGCAACTCTTGAGCATGGAATCATTCACAAAGCTTGGAGCTTGAAGACCAATTGCAAGGGCTTGGCCAAATCACACCAAAGGAGGAAAAGCTTGCAGCAGAATTTTTGTTGTCATCACATCGCAAAAGCCGATCAAAGTGAGTATTTCCGCTACTTTACTTTGATGTATTCACACGTTTATATGCTTAATTTGATCTTGGTTTGACCTAGAAAACTCAACAATGGTATCAGAGCCTTGATTAAGCATGAAATTGAATTAGGGTAAAATTTTGGTAAAATTGATTTGAGCATGATTTGATAAAATTGATTGTTTGAATATGCTTGAATGATGATAACTTAGAGTTATGCATAATCAATTTGATGAAAATTGAATTGGATTATTTTTTCCCCAAAATTTTGGCTTGGCCGAAAGTTTGAGATGCCCTAATGTCATGGTAATTTTTTTTTGATCATTGGATGAGTTGAAAGACATGGGATAAATTGATTTAGGATTTAATTGGATTAAAATCGAAATCGGATTTATAAAACCCTAAATTGTCGTGAGCTTCAAAAGCATGGAAATGAATTGATTTTGATTCAATAATGTTGGACATGTGTTGATGATGATTAGCATGATTAATTATGTAAATTGATATTTTGGAAATGTTAATTTGACTAATTAATTATGGCTAAAGCACTTTAGTTAATTAAATTGTGAAATTTGGAATTTCAGAATTTAATTAGGTTGGCTAAATTTGGAATTGGGCTAATAAAGTTGTATTTGGGCTTAATGGGCTTAGTTGGGCCAAGTTTGGTTTAGGTTAATTGGTTGGATCCAATTGGGCCTAAAACCATTTCCATAAAGTCCAAATATGATTAAATGGACCTTTAATATTTTGATTGGGCCTAAATTGATTTTTGGCGAAATGGTGATTCCTTATTGGGCTTTGGTTGCAAAAGTCCATGCCGTATAAATTAATTGAAATCCCATTGGACTTTAATTAAATTGACATTGGATGTTAATTGGGATTTGAGCTGGTTAAGATTAGATTTAGAACCTAAGTCGCAAAGGCTCATTAATAAAGTGTAATTATTTAATTTGGAATTAAATAAAGAATTAGTATTGAATACAAGTTAAATTGAATTTAATATTGTAGTTTAATATAATTCAAGAATTCGTACTTTGAGTACTTATTCTTAAAACGAGTTGGACTCGCGCAAATCAAATCGTTGTTTGAACATTGGATGGTCATTAATTTCAAATTAATTAATTGGATTAGATTGATTGATAACATGCTTTGTGTGAATACATGGATGTGATGTATGATTAATGTATATCGGATGGATATTAGATGGGTGAGGGTAATTTTGGAAATTGTTGTAATAAATTTAGAATTTATTAAATTGGACCTGCGTGTCCAGCCTATTATCTCTTGACTCTTTGTATTTCACTTCTCATATATTCCCCTCAATGTAAATGAGGTTTCTTTAGAAGTGTTATGTAATTGGGTAGAAGTAAGATTTGTGCTAGCGGGAGAGATTTGATCTAGGAACAAGTTGTTTTAAATATCCATCAGCATATCATTATTAATTTATATATCGCGCCTTATTATGCTTTTAGAATGCATGCTTAATGGTGTATGATGAGACTTAATCAAAGATAATTAATTGGTTTCCAATTACGCGAAAAACCCTCAACAAATATTAAGCGTTTTTCCTTCCATTGAATGATTCATTCTCAAGATCCAAGATTGGCACTAGTTTGTTTGCCAAGTCAAGACCTTTGTCCATCGTGGATGTGTTTGAATCATGAAGGCTTTGTTCCATATCGCCTGTCTTGTCCAAGTTGTGATTTTTTGGCCAAAGTAAAGATCACTTCTTGTCCATCGACATCGATTACGAAGCTTTCCAAGGTCAATTGGTCCCGCTTAACTGGAATCATTATGTTTGTTGTGCCAAAGCCAAGGCTTAGTTGATTCAGAGGAAAAATGTTAGGGGATATATTGGATATATTGGTAAATATTAGATATATGTTTCGGATTTGGATGTCCACCTACTGGATCTAGGAATTGGATGAGATCCAATTGATCTTAGAGGTCTACCCAGTTAAGTTTCATACAATTTGTTGGCCAAAGTCAAGGTTGTGTGTTATTTAACGGGATCCTAGTCCACTAGGAAATAAGGTTTCCCGAGTACTCAACAGAGGGTTAGAGGCTCGCCGAAAAATAGTGGGAGGCAAGTATTAAATTTGCAATTTCGTTTTGATACTTGCCAATACGCGCTCATTTCATTTTTCGTCATTAATTAATAATTATATTGTTGGACAAAATGACCCATAGCGTCACTATTTGCACAGATCATTGTGTTGTTGTAGCAAATTAACTATGTAACAAGGAAATTGCACTCTCGTCATTTGTGATTAGATCACCTTAGATATATAAATGAAGAGAGGTCCCTATGATTAGTTCCTGGATTGAGATGATATGAGACAGTATCAGTCCGCGAAGGATTAATCATTAAATATCCCTAGCCGTAGTATTATCGAGACTGGACATCGATAATGCGGAATAGGCTAGTATTGCACTTGTGCGCGTTGTGAGGGCACAACGGCATAGTTCTCATATATAAAAGTATTGGATACTTGTGCAAGTGCGATAGGAGGTCGTGTTTCACCGATGGTACGGGAAACAGCTTCGCTCTGGATAGACCCTTCGGAATCCCATTGGTATTATGACTAGGTGTCTATGGGAGCCCGAAATCAAGGTAGGTGTGTATAGTCTTAACCTGAGACTTATATCGCTAATACTTACGACAATCGGTAAACTTTGGTTTTGGTGGTGGGGGATCTTAACTGGTTCTGTGTTCACCTCTTCTGGGTTTATCAGGAATCGTAGTGTATTGGATGTGATGTCAAGACGGAAGTGTCACTCCAGTCATAATGGAGATGATGTCACGCAGGATACGGTATTAGTGCTCTTTTAGTGATGCGCATCCAATCGTGATATTATGACCAGGTCATGAATATCCGATTATAGAGACTAGTTACCAGACATCCGATATGTGTTTCGGACGGGGCAGACACTTATCCAGCCCCAGCCCTAGCACGTGATTATCAGATACTGGGCCAATATGCACAATACAATTGTATACTACGCTTGATACAGATCTAGATATTCTTTGATGAATATGTCCGGAGAACCTGGGAAGACTTGGTGCTTTGCTAGGAGTCGACCTTGTCTCGTAAATCGGTAGAACGTAGTACTTGGTACGTACGTGATTCGGATACTCCGACGACCGTATTTACTGCCAGATTATCCGGGGATCTCATGGGTCGCTTCCCGATAATCCACCGATGACGCACAACTCGCACTCTTGAATAATCTGGGATTATAATAGAAGAGAGAGAAAATTAATCTAGGATTAATAACGGAGATATTTTATCGGGATAAAATGTCGTCTAAAGAGAGAGAACGATTAATTTGGAATTAATCGATGAATTAATATATTCGATATATTAAACGAAATTAGATTTCGACGCGGAATTAAAATTAGATTTAATTCGGGCAAACGAGTTAATTTAGAATTAATTCGTTAGCGACGTAAATAATAATTTCGCCAGGCGCAATTATTTATTTAAATTCGATTGAATTAACGTCGCGACGTAAGCTCGGTATTCGGAAATATCGAACCCGAACGCGTGAGTGCACGTGGGCCACTTTCATTTGGAAACGTGTGGGGCCCACATGACACATGTCATTCTAATGCTTTGCATGTAGATAGTGTACAATGCATTCAATGTTATTGCATGGAAATTGAGTGTTTGACACTCTAAGCTATTGCATGTGTTGTGTCATAAATTTATTATTAATTAAATAAATTATGGCATAAATATAAATTGATTTTTGGTAAATCATTTTAATTAACAATACACACATTTTTCTCTCAAAATTTATCTCTTCCTCTCACGGCAATGGTGGCCATTTCTTCACTGTTTTGAACCAGTTTGGGCGTGAGTTTAGGGAAGCAAGAGTTGGGTTTTCATGGTGAAAACCGCAAGTGCTAGGACACTACGAGTCTTGCGAAGGTGGTAGGGAGGTTCCCCCATGAGACGGGATCCATCCGACGAAGATTGGAGCTCCGTTTCTTCACCCAATTTTATGTTTTGCAGGGCAGTGGACTGCATGCAGTGGGCGTGTGAAGGCAGTACGTTTTTGGCCTTCATTCGTCTCCAAATCGACAAACCGATCAATGTGAGTATTCCGCTACCTCCGTTGATGTGTTCACACATAATTTCATGTCTTGTTTGATCTTGGGACCTTATAGAAAAACCAACAATGGCATCATGAGCTAAAGTTGCAAGCATGAAATTTGTAGGGCTTAAAATTTGGGTAAATGTTTGTTGAGCATGATTTGAATAAATTGATTGTTTGAGTATGCTTATAACATGTTTTATTGCATTTTGGTTGGACCAATTTTTGAAAATTGATTTGGAATAATTTCCCCAATTTTTCATGTTGGCCGAATGTGTATGTAATTTTGGGATCTTGGAATTTTTTCATTTTAATTCATTGGATGAGTTATAATGATAAAGGATGATGTTAATTTGAAGTCAATTTGATTGAATTTTGAATTGAACAAAAACCCCAAGATCTTACTTGGCCGAATGTGATATGCCCTTTAATATCTTGGCAATTTTGATTTTATGAACATTGGATGTGTATGAAATCATTCGGGAAGTTAATACGTTGTCGATTGTGTAATTAATGGATTGAATTCAAATCGGACAAAATAACCTTCCTTGGCCGAGAGCATGAAGCATGTAAATGGGTTTGATTTTCATTATGTGTGTTTGACATGTGATATGAATTAAGCATGATTAATTGGACTAATTTGATGCTTCGGAAATATCAATTTAGTTATTAATCATCGTAATACACTTTGGTAATTAAATTGCGTAATTGGATTAGTGTAATTTAATTATTAGGCTAAATTGGATTTGGGCTTGAATTGTTGTATTGGGGGCTATTGGGCTTGATTTATCAAGTTTGGTTTAGGCCAAATGGATTGGATCCAATTGGGCCCAAAACCTTAACCATAAAGCCCAATTGCGACTAATGAACCTTTAATATTAATTGGGCCTAATGGGCCGAAATTGTTTTCTAAGGCATTTGGGGTGATTCCACTATTGGGCTTTGGTTGCCGAAGCCCATGCCTAATGAAATTAATTGAAGCCCATTAGACCTAAATTAAATTGACGTTGGACGTTAATCGGACTTTGAGTCCCGACGCGATTGAATTTGGAATTTAAATCGTAAAGGTTTATTAAATAAAGTGTAATATTTAATTTGGAATTGAATAATGAATTAGTATTAAATACATGTTAATTTGATTTAATGATGTAGTTTAATTTAATTCATGAATTCGTACTTTGAGTACTTATTCGCAAAAACGAGTTTGACTCGAACAAAATCAAATCGTTGTTTGAACATTGGATGATCACTTAATTATCAGATTAATTAATTTGATTAGATTGATTGATAGCATGCTTGTGTGTGTGAATACATGGTTGTGTTGAATGAATAATGTATATCGGATGGATATTAGAGGGTGGGCAATTTTGGAAATTGTAATAAATTCAATTTATTAAATTGGACCTGCGTGTCCAGCCTTATCACCTTCTCTCTTTGTATTCTCTTCTCACCTATCCCCTCTATGTATATGAGGTTTCTTTAGAAGTGTAGTGTAACGGGTAGAAGTAGTACAAGTGCTCTAGCTTGAGTGAGAAAGGGAGAGATTTGATCTAGGATCAATGTGTTAAGTATCCATCCGTATATCATTATTATTTTATTTCATACTCGCTTTATTATGTATTTAGAATGCATGTTTAGGGGGTGTATG
>SKCR01036501.1:0-56145 GCA_019454045.1 Zanthoxylum bungeanum | reverse complement strand
AGAGGGTTAGAGACTTGCAGAAAATAATGGGAGGCTAGTATTGAATTTGCAATTATCGTTCAGATACTTAGCTTTACGCGCTTACACAACTTATTTCGTCAATATTTACACATTAGATGGACTAATACAATGTTATTTTTTTTTATGTAACAGTTTGACTGTACCCACATATCGTTAACTAGATAATTAGATTATCGTAGTTAAGATGGCAAACAAAGGAAATGTCCGTGACATAATCATGGGTGATAATGTGTTCAAGGGCACCAACTTCGCCGACTGGGAAATGAACCTAAGGATAGTCCTTGGGGCGGAGAGGATACTGTATACGATACAAAAACCTCTCGGGCCTAAGCCCACTGAGCCACTTGAGATGGAGTTATGGAAAACTCACAGTGATGATTGTGACACGGCTCAGTCGATCATGCTTGCTTCAATGACTCAACACTTTCGCCGCCAGAATAGGGACTTGGATCCTTATAATATGATGGTAAGATTGCAAGATCTTCACCGCACTAATAAGCGGATGGCGAGGTACGAGTTAGTGAAGAAAATCTTTCACTCCCGTATGACTGATGGTAGTTCTGTTGAGGTCCATGGGACTCAAATGATAGCCGATATTGATGAATTGGCTAATATGGGTATAGTCTTGGAGGCTGAGCTGTCTATAGATGTACTTCTACAGTCACTACCCGATACATTGAAACAGATTGTCATCAACTACAAATTGATGAATTCGGATGATACTCTTGGAGAGTTATCATTGATTCTCAAGGAGTCAGAGAAAGAGCTTCTGAAAGGCAACAAGCGCGAGGCGCACTTTGCATCAACATCTCAAACGCCGAAAGCTGGGCTCAAGGCAACTGGGGGTGTTAAGAAGAAAAAGCATAGAAACAAAGGCAAGGCCAAGTCAACAAAGGCTTCTGGGAAGCCAAGGGACAAGTCTCAAGATGTTTGCCTGAAATGCGGCAAGAAAGGTCACTAGAAGCGTGACTGCCGCATGAACAAGGGACACAAGGAGGACATACAGGCGGGCAAGGCACCGGCCTCAGGTATGTTTGTTATTGAGATAAATATGACTACTTCTAGTCTTAATAAAATTGGATTTTTGATTCTGGCTGTGGTTCTTATATTGTACTGATGTGCAGGATCTGCATGATAGCAGGAGACTGGCTTCGGGGGAGGTAGATCTACGAGTTGGAAATGGAACTTCTGTTGCTGTTTTGGCCGTAGGCACTTTTGTTTTGGAACTGCCCTCGGGGCATGTACTTAAACTAAATGACTGTTATTTTGTTCCTAGTTTAACTAGGAATATTATTTCTGTATCTTTGTTAACCCAGTATGGGTACACTTTTATATTTAAAAACACCAGGTGTTATTTATATAAAGATGATGCAGAAATTTGCACTGCCGATGCAAATAATGGTCTTTATATTTTGAATATAAATAAATCTCCAAAACGTAAAATAACAAACAAAAGGCTCAAAATGAGTAATCCAAAGGAAGAAACTTACTTGTGGCATTGTCGTCTAGGACACATCAACAAGACTCGCATATCCACACTTTCGAAGAGTGGGTACTTGGACGGATTTGATCCAAATTCATATGACGTCTGCGAATCTTGTTTATTAGGCAAAATGCCTAAATCACCTTTTAGTGGTAAAGGTGAACGCGCCACTGAACTGTTAGCCCTCGTTCATAGTGACGTTTGTGGGCCCATGTCTAGCCAGGCTAGAGGTGGATATCGATACTTCGTAACCTTTACGGATGATGCATCACGTTATGGTTATGTGTATCTAATGATGCACAAGTCAGAAACTTTTGAGAAATTCAAAGAGTTTCGACACGAAGTTGAGAAACAAACAGGCAAGAGTATTAAGACATTACGGTCGGACCGTGGTGGCGAATACTTAAGTAATGAGTTTCAAGATTACTTGAAAGAATATGGTATTCTTTCACAGTGGACTCCTCCTGGAACACCACAATTAAATGGTGTGTCTGAACGGAGAAACCGTACCTTGCTTGACATGGTAAGGTCGATGATGAGTCGCACTGAGCTACCTATATCCTACTGGGGACATGCATTAGAAAGTGCAATTCTTATTTTGAATAGGGTTCCGTCAAAGTCTGTTGAACAGACTCCGTATGAGATATGGACAGGAAAGAAACCAGGTTTCTCATTCCTGAAGATTTGGGGTTGCTGGGCATACGTCAAACGTTTGGAAGGTACCAAACTTGAACCAAATCAGATAAATGCCTTTTTGTTGGATATCTTTGGGAAACCAAAGGATATTACTTCTATTACCCACAAGAGAACAAAGTATTTGTTGCTCTACATGCGGTTTTCCTTGAGAAGGAATTCCTAAATGTAGTGTTTAGTGGGAGGAAAGTAGAACTCGATGAAAGTCGTAGTGATACTGTTCATGGCAATGAATCGAGAACGGAACATGAACAGTCCATCCAGGATGAGACTGAACCACAATCTTCAATTACACAAGGACTATGTAGGTCGGAGAGAGTCAGGGTAATACCTGAGAGGTATGGATTCCTGATCTCACCTCATGTAGATATTAATCTTATTGAGGATACTGAACCGGCTACGTATGAGGAAGCGATACAAGGTATCGAATCCACTTTATGGCAAGAGGCCATGAAGGCCGAAATGGATTCCATGTATACCAACCAAGTTTGGACACTAGTTGATGCACCAGAAGGCGTAAAGCCTATTGGATGCAAATGGGTCTTCAAGAAGAAGACAGACATGGATGGCAACGTTCAAACGTACAAAGCTAGGCTCGTAGCGAATGGGTATCGTCAACAACTTGGAGTTGATTATGACGAAACTTTCTCACCCGTTGCCATGATTAAATCCATTCGGATAATGCTTGCGATAGCTGCATATTACGATTACGAAATATGGCAGATGGACGTTAAAACCGCTTTCCTTAACGGAAACCTGTTGGAGGATGTTTATATGCAACAACCTGACGGTTTTATCGCACCAAGACTTGCAAACAAGGTTTGTAAGTTAAATCGGTCGATTTATGGACTGAAGCAAGCATCGAGGTCATGGAACCAACGTTTTGATGAGGTCATAAAAGAATATGATTTCATTCAAAACGTAGATGATCCTTGTGTATATAAGAAGGTTAGTGGGAGTGCACTGACTTTTATTGTCCTTTATGTCGACGATGTATTGCTTATAGGCAATGACATTCCCATGTTAACGTCGGTGAAAGCTTGGCTTTCATTGAAATTCTCCATGAAAGATCTGGGAGAAGCAGCTTTTATTCTAGGAATAAAGATCTACCGGGATAGATCTAGAAGGCTACTTGGACTCTCCCAGAGTACATATATTGATAAAGTGTTGAAGAGATTCAACATGGATCAGTCCAAGAGGGGACTGTTGCCAACATCACATGGCGTCTATCTATCTAGGGACATGTGTCCTAAAACACAAGATGAGAGAGACAACATGAGTCGGACTCCGTTCGCCTCGGCAGTCGGATCGATCATGTATGCCATGATATGTACACGACCTGATGTGTCCTATGCTTTGAGCATGTGCAGTCGATATCAGGCCGATCCAGGAAAGGATCACTGGATGGCGGTTAAGAGTATCCTTAGGTATCTTAAGAGAACTAAGGATGTTTTCTTAATCTATGGAGATGGAGAACTTGAGGTATCTGGGTATACCGATGCAAGTTTCCAAACCGACAGAGACGACTTCAAGTCGCAAACTGGGTACATATTTTGCTTGAATAACGGAGCAGTGAGCTGGAAATCTTCCAAGCAAGATATTGTTGCCGATTCAACAACTGAAGCGGAGTACATTGCAGATCCGCTGACGAAAATAATTCCTCGGGAAAAGTTTGAGCGACACATACATAGTTCAGGTATTAGATGCTTGAGTGACTGGCTATAGGCCAAGTGGGAGATTGTTAGACAGTTATGACCCATAGCGTCACTATTTTGTAAATGATATTGTATTATTGTACAAAATTAACTATGTAGTAATGAAATTGCCTTTTACCGTTTTGTAATTTATTTACTTTGATATAAAAATGGTAAGAGTCCCTATGATTAGTTCCGGATTGTGATGATATGAGACGGTATCAATCCATAAAGGTTTAATCATTAAATATCCCTAGTCGTAGTATTATCGAGATTGGACATCGATAATGCGGAATAGACTAGTACTGCACTTGTGCATGTTGTGAGGGCACAACGGCATAGTTCTCATATATTTAAGTATAGGATACTTATACAAGTGCGGTAGGAGGTTGTGTTTTACCGATGGTACGGAAAACAGCTTCGCTCTGGATAGACCCCGCGGAATCCCATTGGTAGTATGTCTGCGTGTCTATGGGAGTCCGCTTCAGGGTAGGTGCATATGATCTTAACCTGAGACTTGCATCGCTAGTACTTACGACAATCGGTAAACTTTAGTTTTGGTGGTCCAGGGCTTTAACGGGTTCTGTGTACGCCTCTTCTGGATTTATCGAGAATCGTAGTGTATTGGGTGTGATGTCAAGATGGAAGTATCACTTAAGAAATATGGAGATGATGATCGCGAGTGATACAGAACTAGTACTCTATAATGGTTGCAACCATCGGATAATATGACTAGGTCAGGATTATCCGATTCAAAGAGACTGGTTGCTTGATGTCCGATATGTGTATCGTATGGGGCAGACACATCTCCAGCCCCAGGCCTTACATGTGATCATCCGATACTGGTTCGATATACACTATACTACGGTATACTACGCCTGTTATAGATCTTATATTCTAATAAGAATATTTCTGGAGAATTGGGTAGGCATGGCGTTTTGCTAGAGGCTAACCTTGTCTTGTAAATCGGTAAAAACGTAGTACTTGGTACGTACATGTTCGGATAATCTGACGTATTTACTGCCAACATATCCAGAGATCTCTTGGGTCACTTCCCGAAGATTCACCAATGACGTATGATTCAAACTCGATTAATCTTGGATTAATTACGGAGAGACTTTATCTTGGATAAAGTACTATACATAGAGAGAGAACGATTAATTTGGAATTAATCGTAAAATTATTATATTCGATATAATAATCGAAATTCGATTTCGACGCGAAATTAAAATTAGATTTTAATTCGGGCAAACGAGTTAATTTAGAATTAATTCGTTAGCGACGTAAATAATAATTTCGCTAGGCGCAATTATTTATTTAAATTCGATTTAATTAACGTCGCGACGTAAGTTCGGTATTTCGGAAATATCGAACCCGAACGCGTGAGTGCACGTGGGCCCACTTTCATTTGGAAACGTGTGGGGCCCACATGACACATGTCATTTTATGCATTATTTAATTGTTAATACATTGCATGATGATAGTGTACAATACACTCAATGGTTTTGCATGGAGTTTGAGTGTTTGACACTCTAAGCCATTGCATGATTTGTGTCATAAGTTTATTATTAATTTAATAAATATTATGGCATAAATATAAATTGATTTTTTGTAACAAAAATCATTCCACTCTCCTCTCTCTCACATTGCCGAAACTACATGCAGTTTTGGGCTCTCCATTTCTTCAATTTTTGTGGCAAGATTTGAAGAAGTTGTGCATTCAAAATCACAACAAAGGCTAGCACCTTCAAGGGATCATACATAGGTGATATGGGAAACTAATCCTTGAGCTTGGAAGGATCAAACTCGACTTGGAGTCCCTCTTTTCTTCTTGGCCGAGAGCTTCACTGCACAAGGGAGGAATTTCGCATCATCTTAGCATCCATTTTCAAGTATTGTGAGTATGATTCCGCCATACTTCAATTAATTCATTCATGTATTTAGATATTTTGCTTGTTCTTGTTGATCTTGGGGCTTGGTAATTATTTCCAACACCGCCATCGCAAATCTATCATATAGATTACGAAAAACGGTTAGTAGAAATAAAGCAGTTTCGAATAATATCAATAAGCATTAACTAGATCATGGATTTTGAATCTAAAAATGCCACTCCCACTAAATCATGCAATGCTGTAATCCCCAAACAGAATACAAAGATTTAATAATTAAATTAAATACAAATAGTGAAAGGTGGATCTCATGAATATATTTCAGCTCACAGCAGAGGCACGGTCTCGCTTACGTATAATTATCAGGTAGACAACTCATTTGTTAATCACTCAATAGTGACTCATGGGTTTCCGGTCCTGGTAGTTTCTTGTTGTGACAGCTTGGGCACGTTCACAAGGAGACGTACCAAGGTTAAACTTGTCAATGATAAACTCAAGCTACTTGCGTAACCCTGACAGCTTGGGCACGTTCAGGATTCCGCTTTCGCTTGAATTTATCTAGTATCTGATATACATCCGGTATAAATAAATTTCTATCGGCTACACCCTAACAGCAGAGGCACGGTCTCAGATGTAGTCACGGAAAAATATTCATAAACCGTATTGACAAGACGGACCAAGTAATATGCATCAAATACATAATTAGCATAAAATCTTATTAATTAGGGATTTTCGGCAAAAGATTCTTTTTAATTTATATAATCAAATTAAACAAACACATGCATGTAACAAGTAAAGAATAAATTAAACATTGAATTTAAAAGGCATAATCATATTAGGGTGGCCAGAATCAGATTCGCTCTGATACCATTTTGAAGGGGTTTTATGGCGGAAATCCGATAACGCAGCGGAATAGTGGAAAATCAAAATTTTCCGATTTCAAAATTTTTCTCGGATCAATTAAATAAACTTATTTTTTTAATTATCCAATTATCAAATTCTGAAAAATTACACAAGAGATAAAAATTTCTTAGTAATTACCGAATTGCCCCAAAACATTGTAAATTGATCATTTTAGTCCAAAAGTTGTCAAATGAAATTTTGGATGATTCCAAATGATTTCTAAAATGTTTTTCAACACATCCAATACATCAAAATCAGATTTCACACAAATCCCCAAATTTAAGCCTAAAGCCGTGGGCACCCCCAAACTTTCAATTAATTGCAATTTGGTCCCTTTAGTTCAAAACATGCCAAGATCAAATCCAATTAACCCAAAATTTTACATGCATCATATAAACTCCATAATACATCACATATATGAAAAGCCCCAAATTTGGAGTGGGTTAAGAACCCTAATGTTTCAATTTAACCAAATTGTCCAATTTCACCAAATCTTTAAAATCCAACACTTTAATCCATTCAATACTTCACCAAACAAGCCACACCATTTTGAAATAACTCTAGAAAAATTATAGGTCACCAAGGAGTGGCTTAATAATTCTAGAATGGCAACTTTGATTTTTAAAGAATCAAAAGTAAGCTTTTAAAACAAGTTTAATCTTACTTACATGCATCAATCTTTCATCCAAGTTCTCAATAAACGCAAAATATCAGAAAAGAGAGAACATCTAAGTAACACAAAATGATGCCAAGCATGTTAGAAATAATTTCCATGTTGAAGGCTTTGAAGAAATACTTACAAAACCAAAGATTTTCAAGCCTTTTTCTTTAAGTCTCCAAGCTTCTCTCTCAACTTCTTTTATGTTTATTTTGTGTATTTGAAACTCATGAAACCCTAAAATTAAACAAAACAATATATACCAACCCTAATGGCCCTTGGCCGAATTTGGTAGATAGAAATTATCATGATATTTTCATTTGTTTCATTTAATAACAACTTGTCAACTTGATAAAATGATCATTACACTTTAATGAATTATTCAACCAAGTCAACAATTGCAACTAAGTCATTAAAATAAATATCATAACTTAGGATATTTATATTTTAAATTAATTTGATTATTTAACAATTAAATAATTAAATAATTATTTAAATACAAATATATTAAATATATGTATTATATTTACATTAAATATCAAATGCATATATATTTATGATATTAGTCAAATATCTCAATTTGATAATTAATTAATGTGTATTTGATAAAATCTAACATTAAATGCAAATACACAAAAATTAGGAAATGACTATTGGGTCCCTTCACATGTATTTTTCGTTTAACCCTTAAACAACTTATAAATAATCAATATTATTTATAAATATTGCCATAGTGCTCTACGAGTATATTTCATTAGTGAGACTCTCTAGATTCAGGCATATCTGTCACGTTGGTGTACCATCCATTAAGAATCTTCGGTGAGCCGTTCAGTGTTTATCGGCCATAAACACCTACACGTCTATACGAGTCTCTAAGACTCATGGTTTATTGAGAAACCATTGGAATCATATATTCTAGTATACGACATGTCCCGGTCTCAACGGGTTTATTTTGCTGACCAAGTAGTATAAACCTTGACCAAGAACTGTCTAAGAATGACAACGTCATGATACAACTCAATGTCAGTTGTGACGCTTTTGCAACAGTATCATGATTAGTCATCATAAGGTTAAATACGTCTTTACCGTATTAAAAGATATATTATATTATAAAAATTGCTTGTATTATTCATAATAAAACATTTTACATAAGTATTTTCAAGGAAATACAAACGGGAATTGGCGCTCTGAGGACCAACCCCAACACAATCCACCACCAGGATTCTAACAACAAAAAAAAGGCCATGAGTATGAAAAAGAACCATGAATAAGAGAAGTGTTGGCCTAGTTGAAAAAGCAAAAAAGCAAAATACGATGTTTTAGGAGTTATGGTTCAAAATCAAGTAGCATTGAATCAAAGCCATTCATCTTCTATTAAAGCACATGAGAATCAAATGAGACAACTGGCCAATGCTCAGAGTTACAGACCACAAGGTACCCTTCCTAGCAACACATAACCAAATCTAAGGAACAGAGGGAATGAGCATTGTCAAGCCATCACTTTGAAAAGTGGCATTGAAATCAACAAAGATATTGGAATCAAGGCATCCACTGAGGAAGTTCCAAAAGAAAGCAGCGAAACAGAGCCTCAGATGGAGGAAAAATAGACAAAAGCAAATGATAAAGAAAGATTTACTCCACCTCCACCATTTCCACAACGTCTCCAGAAACATAAACTAGACAAACAGTTTGTGCGATTCCCGAAGATCTTCGAAAAGCTACATATCAACATCCCATTTGCAAAAGCGTTGGAACAAATGCTCAGCTATGTCAAATTCATGAAAGATATTCTGTCACGAAAGCAAGGATTGGGAGATTGCAAGACAGTAGCAATGACAGAAGAATGCAACGCCATTATTCAAAGGAAGCTTCCCCAAAAGTTGAAAGATCATGGCAGTTTCACCATCCATTTCACCATAGAAGAACATTACTTCGGTAAGGCTTTCTGTGATTTAGGTGCTAGTATTAATTTTATGTCTTTGTCTATTTACAGGAAACTGCAGATTGGAGGAGCAAAGCCCACCTCAGACGCTCTGCAACTTGCTGATAGATCCCTCACATTTCCGAGAGGTGTAGTGGAAGTTGTATTAGTCAAAGTCGACAAATTTATTTTCCCAGCAGATTTTATTGTCCTTGACATAGAGGAAGATAAAGATATATCCATCATCATCAGAAGACCATTCTTGGCTACAAGTCGAATGGTTATTGATGTACAAAAAGGATAACTAACCATGAAGGTGCAGAACTAAGAAGTAACATTCAATAGTTTCAAAGCCATAAAAATCTCGAATGACGAAAAAGTGGAGGAATGTTTCAGAATTGATGTTATAGATAATATCATTCATAATACTGATGCAATGCAACTTTCCACGGAGAAACTTGAAGCTTGTATCACCAACATGACTAATAGAGAGCTAGATGAAGAAATTATGGAATGTATCAACTATCTTGATGGAGCAACTCCCTTCAGATCAACACCACATGTGGAATGTTTGGAATTACCGAAAAATGAGTGAATCAAACCCTCGATCGAAGAACCACCGTAGCTGGAACTAAAGCCACTTCCGAGCCATCTCAGGTATGCATTCTTAGAAAACTCTTTTGATTTACCTGTGATTATTTCTTCATCGCTAGCATTGGTGTAGGAAGATAAGTTGCTGAGAGTGCTACAAGAATACAAGAAAGCCATTGGCTTGACTATAGGTGACATTCGAGGCATTAGTCCATCATTTTGCATGCATAAAATTCTGATGAACGACGAGTACAAAGCCACAGTGGAGCATCAACGGAGACTAAATCCAATCATGAAAGAAGTCATGAAGAAAGAAATTATCAAATGGTTGGATACCGACATCATCTACCCTATCTCTGACTGCACGTGGGTGAGTCATATGGAATGTATGCCAAATAAAGGAGAAATGATTGTAGTCACCAATGAAAAGAACGAGCTGATTCCAACAAGAACGGTGATTAGATGTAGAGTATGCATGGACTACAGGAAGTTGAACAAAGCATCAAAGAATGATCATTTCCCGCTTCCATTCATTTAACAGATGTTAGACACACTAACAGAACATGGATTCTATTTTTTTCTGGATGGATACTCAGGGTACAATCACATTTCCATCACCCCAGAAGATCAGGAGAAAACCACTTTTACATGTCCGTATGGTATTTTTCTTTCAGTAAGATGCCATTTGGATTATGTAATGCTCCTGCCACATTTCAATATTGCATGATGGCCATCTTCTCAGACATGCTGGAACAAAGTATGGAGGTTTTTATGGATGATTTTTTCATGTTTTGAGACTCTTTTGACCACTGCTTGCAAAATATAGAAATTGTTACAAAGATGCGAAGATACCAACCTGGTTCTCAACTGGGAGAAATGCCACTTTATGGTGCATGAAGGTATTGTCCTGGGATATCAGATCTCACAAAAGGGAATCCAGGTAGACAAAGAAAAGATCGAGATAATAGAAAAACTACCTCCACCATCATCCGTCAAAGGGATTCAGAGTTTTCTCGGACATGCAGGCTTTTACAGGAGATTTATCAAAGACTTCTCCAAGATTGCTAAACCTCTATGCAATCTGCTGGAGAAATATGTGCTTTTCAACTTCACCAATGAATGCCTCCATGCCTTGAGATCTTAAAGTAGAAGCTGGTCTCTGGTCCCATTATAGTAGCATTAGACTTGACCCTTCCATTTGAGGTGATGTGCGATGCTAGTGATTTTGATGAAGGTGCAGTTTTGTGACAACGCAAAGCAAAACCTTTCCATACCATTTACTACTCCAGCAGAACTCTGAATGAAGCACAACTCAACTACACAATAACTGAAAAGGATTTGCTAACAGTTGTGTTTGTTTTTGATAAATTCCGCTCATATCTGTTGGGTCCCAAAGTGGTGGTCTACACAGATCATTCAACAATCAAATACTTGATCACGAAGAAAGATTGCAAGCCTAGATTGATCTGTTGGGTACTTCTAATGCAAGAATTTGACATGGAGATCCGAGACAGAAAAAATGATAGAAAATCAAGTGGCAGATCACTTATCGAGGCTTGAGAATGGAGAAACAGCTAGCAATGAGATGACAATTAAAGAAACTTTTCCATATGAACAATTGTTTGCCTTCAAGAGTAAGAAATCCCTTGGTATGCTGATTATGTAAACTACATAGTATCGGGAAAATGGCCATTGGAATGGACACATCAGCAACGAAAGAAATTATTCAAGGAAGTCAAAAACTATATCTGGGATGAGTCGTACCTGTTCAAACATTGTGCTGATCAATTTTTGAGACGTTGTGTTCCACATGAGGAGTTCAATAATGTCTTGCATCATTTTCATTCATCATTATACGACGGACACTTCAGCGGAGATAAAACTGCAGCCAAAGTCCTATAATCAGGTTTTTTCTGGCCCACCTTATTTAAAGATGTTTACTTATTTGTTCTTAAATGTGACAGGTGCCAGAGAATGGGAAATATTTCAAGGAGTTTTGAAAGACCTCTGTAAAATATTCTGGAAGTGGAGATATTTGATGTATAGGGGATTGATTTTATGGGACCATTTGTTCCATCATTTGGAAACCTGTACATTCTGGTTGCAGTAGACTACGTCTCCAAATGGGTTGAAGCAACAACACTGCCATCAAATGATTCGAAAGTGGTGATAAAATTCATTAAAAATAATATTTTCACTCGCTTCGGAACACATCGGGCAATTATCAGTGATGGTGGCATACACTTCTGCAATAGATTCTTTGATGCACTCCTATCCAAATACGGAGTTACGCATAAAGTTGCCACAACTTACTATCCGCAATCAAATGGAAAGTTAAAGTTTCAAATAGGGGGATCAAGAGAATATTAGAGAGAACCGTTTGATCAACAATGAGGGACTGGTCTATAAAACTGGATCATGCACTATGGGCCTACCGGATAGCTTACAAGACACCCATTGGTATGTCATCATATCGAATGGTGTTTGAGAAAGCATACCGTTTGTCTGTGGAGCTTGAACATAAATCATATTGGGCACTAAAGAAGTTAAATCTTGAACTACATGTAGCACGAGAGAAAAGGCTCCACCAACTGAACGAATTGGAGGAATTTTGCTTACAAGCTTATGAGAATGCCAGAATGTACAAAGAAAAGACCAAGAAATGGCATGATCAAAAAATAGTGCGCATACAACTGGAACCAGGGCAGCAAGTGTTGTTATACAATTCAAGATTGAAACTTTTCCCTGAGAAGCTAAAATCACGGTGGTCAGGTCCATTCTTAATCACCAAAGTTTTATCATACATAGTCATTGAGTTACTTGATCCCAACTCCAATGATACATTCAAAGTTAACAGCCAGTGTATCAAGCACTTTTGGGGAGAATCATTTGAGCCACAAAAAGAAAGTCTCACACTTGCAGATCCAGCCTAACGTTCGGGTAGTCATGTCTAGCTGACGATGTTAAACTTAGCGCTAGCAGGGAGACAACCCATGCAATTTGTGTATATATTGAGATTTGGTGTGTTTTTATCTTTGTGTGTTTAATTTTTATAGGTAAAAGTCACAGACATGATGAAAGCCGTTCTCGTAAATCTTCACAAGTAATTTCCTTCTCTCCCTCAAAACTCTCTTATGAAAGTTTTCAAAGCACGCATTCAACGAATGAGAATTATGATGATTAAAGGTATTCCTAATGACATTCGTTGGATTATTGAAGCACGAGTCCGATTGGTAGGTGAGTCCTCTGAATTTTTTGTTTCATTTTTGCATGGTTTAGGAAAATAAAAGAAGAGCTAAAAGATTAGGAGTTTGCTATAAATGTGCACACATAACATGTAATACTCATTGTTGTTCTTTAGGAATGGTGTCTGATAACCGCGAAGATAAGATTAAATTCATTAGGGATGACATGAGTAAGGAGTCTTTAGATGACATATCATTGATTCTTGAGACACATCCCAGTGGATATGTGTATCACACAATTCGCATGTTACATACACAATTTCAAAAAGAAACGCAACAATTAAGTCTCCGGAGTCTGACTTTAAAAGACCATGTTTGTCAATTTATAAGAAAATTGGATGGGAAGTTTGTCCCTGACGCATAAATGTCAATCAAGCCATTACTTCTTGTAAATATTATTATCTCTTTGTCTTTAACTAATAATTATGATTTATTTTGTTATTTTCTTTTATTTTCTCCGACGGGATCCGAAATATTTTGACTTTCACGATTTATTTTACTGTTTAGCTAATAGTTATCATTTGGTAGGTAATAGTGTTATTATTACTCACCCTTTTTCAAGTTCTATACCTTCAGCTCGTCATTGCACTCTTGAATACATCCAGATTTGAGAAAGAAATACATAAAAAAAAATGGAAGCAACTTCAAGAAGACAAGTTGTAAACATATGTGTGTTTTACAGTACTAGTGTTGGTTCTAAACTAGAATTTGTTGAGATAGCACAGGATTTTGGTAGAGTCATAACTGAGATGAATATGCACTTAGTATATGGCGGTGGTAATCTTAGACTAATGAGGTACGTTTCAAAGGCCGTACAGGAATGAAGAAGTCAAGTTTGGGAATCATCCCAAAATATTTGGCAGAGGTAAATCGTATGGGACCATCAAATGGAGAGGAATGCATCATGCTAGGTATGTCTGAATGACTTGTTGAAATGATTAACTATGTTGATGCTTTTATTGCTTTGCCAAGTGGCTTGGGTATAATGGAGGAAATTTTTACAGTGCTATCTTGGGCGAACTTGAACATACACCAAAAACTAATTGGACTATTTCATGCTGATGGATTTTATGACTTTCTTTGTGTGTTTTTTGATGATGCCCGGAGAAATGGGTTCCTTTCAAAACCTGTAAAAGATATCATTTTCATTGCAAGAACAACCCATGATTTAATTGACCAACTCTTAGCCTTTGAACCACAAATTGACCCTATCTTTTCCAAGATAAAATGGTCTGATAATGATCGTGGTAAGAAGCGTCAGATAATTCTAGATCTTAACCTTTAATTTTCTTTTAAGATGTAGAATTCCAGCTAACCAGGTACTGTCTTCTAAACTCTTCTTCTACTTTTTAGATATTGGGGACAATGTCTCAATTATGTTTGGGGGAGGGGAATAGTTGATTAGTATCTTATTTTTATTTTTTTCGTTGTGTTATTTTTGTTTGGTTTTTAGTAAAAAATTTCAAAATTTTTAAAAAAAAAATTATGTTTTTAATTCGACTAATCAGGTGGAATGGTGTTTGAGATAGCTTTGTAAGGAATTTCCATTCCTAAGACATATCTCAACCTATTTCGTAACAAGTTAATTTTTGTTTATTTCCTTTTGAATTATTTAAATTGTGAATTCTTCATAATACTGACTAAATTGGATCTTCATATGCTCAATTGACATGTATTATCAACATGCATGGTAACATACAACAATGAGTTGTAAGTGAAAAGTTTGTAATATTCAGTGCTTTATTTTAATTGGAGGAAGCATCTAAAAAAACGATGGAATAATTGAAAAAAATTAAACATCTGAGATCTGAGTAATTAAGTCCGTATGAGTTTTTTTAACACCTAGTGCCCTAAAGCCAACTGGCTTGGGAGTCATTGGCCCAAAGCTCGCTACATGGATTTAGATGTTATATATCTTAAAAAAAGACATCTGAGATCCGAGTAATTAAGTCCGTATGGGTGTCTTAATACCTAGTGCCCTAAAGCCAACTGGCTTGGGAGTCACTGGCCCAAAGCTCGCTATATGGATTGAAGATGTTAGATATAAAAAAATGAAAAATAATATTCCATTGCAAAAAAAAGTGTGAATTGTGATATAAATTTAGGACACAAATATTACTCTATTTTCAACTACACTTATGAATATTGTGGGCACAATGATTTGATTAATACCTTGTTGGTTGTGAATAATCGGAGAATAGTAAAAATAATCGGAGAATACTTATTTGCTAATTTAGAAAAAAGAAAACAATTCTTAACTTGGATAAGATTTTCATCTGTTTAGCCATTAACTTTTTTGTGTGTGTTTGATTTTACATTTGATTGACGTTTGTGGGTATCATCACTGTAAGCCCTCACGAGACTACAACTCGTCCACTAGGGACATCTAGGGGTTTAAAGGCTTGTTGCATATTATTGTTTTGTTCGAGGGCTAGCAAAATGTCAGGTTTGAGGGTGTGAAAAGCTGTAAATATATCAATATTTACCGTTCCTTTTACTTAATATTTTGTATATTTTCTTGAGTTTTGTGAATAATTTGATGTGTTTTGTGTATTTTGTAGATAAATAAGGTTTCAGGACTCACTGAAATAAAATCGGGGTCAAAATAGCGAAAAAACAGACAAAAGTGCACAAATGTAATTTTTGAATCGTGAAGCACACAACTTATGCGTCGTGACGAGCTGACGTAATCAACCTGTCGACACACATCATTATGACGTCAGGCTCAATTACTATTCTGCTGACATGCGTCATCATAACGTCATCACATGCGTTAGCACTTGCATCATCGCCACATCATTATGACATCAGCATAATAATTCCTTCTGCCGACACGCATCATTGTTTATGTCAGCGTCGCGACAAACAAGCTTTCACGCGTCGCGACGTCGATCTAATAATTTTTCCAATAGCCACGTGTCATCATCTCAGCAAAGTTGTGTACATGTGTTAAAGATCAACGGCGCAAGACTTCACACGTCACGACGCGCGGGACCAAATTTTTCCAAAAAATGGAGGCCGAATTCATTTGAAATTTTCATACATTCTTTTAGGGATTTCCTTAAGAATGCTAAGAAGATTGTATCTTGTTCGCTTATTACAGTTTTCTTATATTTAATTTTTATTTTAAGCAATAGATCTTTCTTTATTTTACTTTTCAGTATGAGTATGTAACTTCCCTCCGTTGGTGTGAAAGGTAAGCTTTATTATTATAATTTAGATTAATCTCCCTTAGTTATAATATATAAACTATCTTAAAACCTGACTTAATGGGATACCGCCTTTATGGTCAGTTGGACTTAAATAAATTGATTTTAACCTAACTTAATGAGATATCGCATTTATGATTGGTTGGAATTAATCATAAATTTAACTTAATCAGGATACCGCCTATATTGTCGGTTGGTAATGTCATGAAATTTATATATTATAATAAGGGAGATATCTAAATTAGAAATAATAAAAATTGATCCTATAACCCTAGATTTTCTTTTGTTGTTAATTTATCTTTTTAATTTCCAAGTTTACTTTATCTCATTTTCTTTATTAAAGTTTTTACTAGTCCTAGATATGTATTGTAACTAAATATCATATCTGGGGTTATGATAAATTCCAATATCAGCTTTTTATAAGTGGTTATTTTATGTCTTGGGTAATATAAAGGTTTATTTATTGAGTCTTAAGCTTAATGTTTGTTGTTAAATGGCCACTAATAAGATTGATTTGGTAAACTTAAAATAAACTTGACAAAAGGAATTTTAGGTGTCAGCCTTAGACTCAATAGCTCACGATCTCACCTTAGGGAAAAAGACTCTTAGGTAGATTTCCTTCCAAGATAGGCATATACCTGTCGGGCAGGGGTAGCCACAATTGGAACCTAATCTTAATGAATTCAGGTAATTTGGTTAACATAGAAATATGATTAGTTGATTACTTTGGGTGTTTGCATCTGACCATCAACAAAGACTTTTGCATATTTTCGTGTTCCTGGTTAATAAACCGATTTATTGCACAACCATGAGATAGCCACTTCATCTTTTAAAGATATTGGAAGGATTGACAGTTAGGGTTGGTGCTCAGAGTGCCAATCCATATCATATTTATGTCCTATTCATGAATACGATCGATGCATTTTTCCATAATATTACTTATTTAATGGTACAATCTCTTGTCTTTTATATACATATTCGATCTAATTACGATTAGATATCTAATTATGACTAGATTGAAACTAAATCTGATTTAGTGATACGTGTATATTAGACAAAGACCCTAGGATTTACAATGTAGTGCGCAGTTACAACGTAGTTTGTAATTGACATTGGGAAGCGTCACTATAAGTTGTATATTCTTAAATAAATTTCCTGGTCAAGATTTACTAACACATGTCGGTTAGTAAAATCCGCTGAGACCAGTACATGTCGTATATCGTGACTTAGTCTGATGGTTTATCCCAATGAACCATGAGTCTCGGGAGACTCATATAGACATATAGGTGTTTATTTGATAAACACATAACGACTCACTGAAGATTTCCTAATATATGGTACACCAACGTCAATAGGAATCTTCTCGAGTTGAGCTAGCATTGCGGTCCTTAGACTTGAGATACCACAGTGGATATATGATTTATCCTTCAGACTTTGATCGTAGTCACATCACCAATCTATTTAGATCAGACCTCCGCCTGTTCGTTGGGTGTGGACTGATGCTCATGATATCGAGTGTGTATCAATATAGAATTCATCAGTCCTGTGTACAGGGCATAGGTATCCTACACGTGCTTGCGATCTAGTAAATCCATAGCCGTGGTATAACTTCGGAAGTAAGTTCCGCGTGTTATTTAGAGATAGTAAATTTGAAAGTCGATTATATTATACCCTAAGGATTTGACGTTCTTATCTATATCCCATGTATAATATGGATATCTTGTGATGGAGGGATTAAACGTATGCAATGACCTCAACTTGTATAGTTTAGCGAGATTATCTGTGGTCGTCATAATTAATGAGTGGGTGAATTATGGACACGAAATTAGATTTCCTGACGGACAAACCTAAACTTTGAAAGTCTCATAATATGAAATGCACTTGTTGAGCACTTTGGCAACACGTTATGAATAATACAGATTATTCATAATACTTCACCGGATTAAATGAGTTAATTCGAATCGTTTAAACGGTTAAAATAAAACACATTCTTTAGGGGCACTTTTTGGTTAATAGTAATTATTGTGTATTTATATTTGGTAGATAATTTGATTAGATACACATTAATTAATTGTCAAATGAGATTTTGACATATACCATTAATATATGTATTTGTTATTTAATGTAAATAAAAATACATATATAATAATAATTAGATTAATTAATTATTTAGATATTTAAATGTTAAATATTTGAATAATTAAATAATATCCATATTACATAAATGTTATGCAATATGTTTAATTATTATTAGTTAGATGTGGCATGATTTTATTAAGCTTAAATTTTACAAATTGGATTTGTTAATTTAAAGCTTATTTTCATTATTTAATTAGATTAATTGACCAAATGACCAAAATACCCCATCTTTTACCCCTAAGTCAGTTTTGGCTTGATTTTTTAAGTTGAAAATTTTGTTTTCTCCTTTCATAAGACTCATGGTCGAACACCTCCATAAAAGAAAACTCCCAAAATTTTCTTGAAGATTCAAGGAAGAAAGTGAAGAAATTCAAGAAAAAGTTTAAGAAAATTACAAAATTTGGAGGGAATCTTCAATAATCTTAAATATAGAAAGCTTATTTTTTGTTCTTGAATATCTAGAATAGTTCTAGGATTTCTTCCTTTCTTAGATTTTAGGGCTTTTTGATTTGGAGGATGGATTTGGAGGCTAGATGCATGTGTAAAGTTTGATTGGATGATATTAGTGTAATATTGATTAATTTTGTCATTTGATGACTTTTTTCCATTCTAGAGTGTTATGACCACTCTTGTAACTCCTAGAATTGTTCTTGGGTGCTTCATTTTTGGTGGCTTGGATTGGTGTTGTGATTAATATTTGTTAATGTTGAGAAAATTGGATTTAAAACATAAAAAATTGATAATTTTTGTACAAAATCAGATCTGGAAAAACTGGGTTTATTGTGATGAAAAGTATGTTAGATTAAAGTATTGGATGTGTTTTGGGTGTTGGAACAATTTCCGGAAATTGTTTCGGAGTTGAAATAAGTGAAAACGGTGAAAAACGGCGTTACCGGGTGACGGCTGCCCAAATAATGAATTAGTCACAGTTTGGGCAGCCCATGAATTGTCCTAGTACTGTTGAGGCTGACATGGGCATCCCTCAAGTGCACTGGGTGGTTGGTTCGGTCAAAAACATGTTTTATGCCATTTTACGGAAAAACGTTTTCGTAAAAGTTTCGCGATGTTTCTTAACTATTTATGTCATTATTTGATATCGAATAAATGTGTTTAGGTGAAATATGATTGAATTATTCATATTGGATATTGAATAATTTATTCAGTAATTGAAAAGGTTTTAAAATTACGATTTCACCTGAACCGGGAGTTTCCGCTGCGCCCACGCCAAAACCCAAACAAAAATGGTATCAGAGCAGGTCTGAACCTTCATCCATTATATTTGTCTTGCTTGACATATGATATTTAATCCAATTTTGATATTTGCACATGCATGTAATTTAGATATTTCTTTACTTTTCGGTCTTACACTAACGGGAAACGTAACAGAAATTTAATGTTTCAGTTAAGTTATGTTTTCAAAGGTAGAATTGAACTGTTTAGAAGTTGATCTAGATTATATTCTGCATTTGATGCAGAGCAAAGCTTTCTTGAGAATATCTCCACTTAAATAAGGCATTAAAGTGACATGTATTGGATGCATATTTTTTGGTCCGTCTTGTCAATACGGTTTACGGGTATCTTTCTATGGCTGCATCCGAGAAAGTGCCAAAGCAGTGAGGGTATAGCTGATAGAATTTTATCGATGCCAGATGTATATTTGATACTAGACAAATTCAAGTGAAAGTGGAAATCCTGAACGTGCCAAAGCTATCAGGACTACATCGGTAGCTTGAGTTTTTCATTGGCAAGTGAAGCCTTGATACACCTCCTTGTGAACGTGCCAAAGCTGTCATAACGAGAAACGGTCAGGACTAAAATTGGGAGTCACAGTGAGTGTGATTGACAATGAGTTGTCTACCTAATGAATATACGTAGGCGAGATCGTGCCAAAGCTGTGAGTCGAAATTTATTCATGGGGTCCACTTCTCACTATAGAATTTGATTTAATTATTGAATTCTCGTTTCCCGTTAGGGATTACGGTATTACGTAAAGTAGTGGGAGACACTGCTGGGTTAAAAATCCAGAACTAAAGTAGTGTGTAATATTATGAAAATTGCTGCTTTTATTTTCCTTTATTCTATATTATTGATATAATTTATACTTCTAATCCACTGCATGCATATTATTTGAATATGTTTTCTGCCTTCCCTTTTGGTTGCGTATTTCTAGAATAGGTTCTAGAATATTAGTAGACTTGGATATTGTTAGATTAGTCAAAACCATCGGAATTGTTGTTCCGATTTTCTTGAAAATCAAGATGGTTAGTGACTTAGTTATTAAGTCACGATAAAGTAATCTAAATAGATATTTGTTTTATGATATAATTGTCTAGATAGAATATTTTCTTGTGCGGTAAGAATTGACGTGAATAAGTTCATGTCTCGAGATTCTTGACTTACATTAAGAAAACTCCATTAAGTATTTGTTTATCTTATAATGACGTTTCTTGGCTTTAGTGACTTTTAGAAGTCACGTGTTTTGACACAGTTTTGTAGTCAATTATTTGTAATTGTTGTGAATAATTGAAGGTAAATTATAGAGCTTAAGAAAGAAGATGTGTATAGTTGTGTATAGAGAATATCGATTCTCACAATACGACAAATGTAGGTATTGGATACCAGATCTCTCGTCTAGTTATTTAAATAGTGTTTAATGATTGTTTTGATATTTGATATCAGAACTTGTGACTATTGGATAATTACTTGTTCTTTATAAACAATTATTTCATATTTTAATATGACTAGTAATGTCATTGATGAAGAGATAAACATTAAGAAAAATATTCGGTTAAGTAAATAACTTAGAATAATGATTTATGAGATTATATCACTTAAGCATTATATGCTTATTCCGTATGGTAAAGGATGGTCTTATACAAGATCACACCATATATCCTTATCCATTTGATGAATATTGTATTTAGGATGTGATTAAATCTCATTTAATCAATGATCGTCATTGGACCACAGATTTATTAAACTAATACATTAGATGTATGTAGTTTAATGAATTATAAATTGCCTTGGATAGTTTTCTTTACTTCGTAACTTAGTTAATGAGTTGTCATGACTTAGTTATATGTTTCTAAAAGAATATTTATTGAACGTCTTAAATGGTTCGAGAACTTTCAATATGTTTATGATGAACCGCGAATAGAATTTTTTGAATGGTTCAAAGATATTCTATTTGAAGTGTTGAAAACTATGATTTTAAAATTCATCGTGAGTCTTTGAATTGTTCAAGGATGTTTGATATGATCAAACATATGAATTTATGGCAATTAGTTCTAAAGTTATTTAATGAATGTGATTCTTACTCAATATTATTCTTCTATGATTCCATCGTGATGAAATTGATCAGTGGGAGAAATCGAATCTTAAATGACTTGATTCATTTGATATTTAGTATTACCGAATTGGTTTTCAATACTCTTGGGATATGCTCCAGTAACACTAATTTATCTTTTTAATTAAGGTTCCATTAGTTTCTACAGTTACGTATATGATATGTATAAATAGAAAATTTAAATCTTAAAAGGTTTGAGATTTGAACCTTTCTTTTATATAATGGATATATAATTGAAAGTATTTGCGCCTCGGAGGTACAAGTAAAAGTTTATCATTTATTCTATTTAATAGAATATTGTATTCTATTTGATAGAATATTGTATTCTACGATCCCGAGTAATAAAATTGTTTTATTACTTGGTGTATAACATTAGATGTTAACAATTGAAGAAAAGACTTGACTTATTGAAGTCAAATGTGAGAGTGATAAACTAAAATGGAACTACGTAATTAATAGGATGAAAAGACCCTTAGATAGCTTTCATATAAGTCCAATAGGATGTCCGAATCATTTATAAATTATTTAATACTTAATGATTCTGTTATTTTCTTATTGAAGAAAATTATCCTATAACTTATAGTGGGAGCGATATTTGATATCGATTTAGGAAATTACCATTGAATCATAGATCTAAGATTGTTCATAACTTACTACGATCAAGTTTTGAACTTGTTTAAGCTTTCCTTATGAACCGTTCATAAAATGTGCAAATTATTTGCGCAGCAAAAGCAAAGTGAGCTTGTTAAAGGTTTGACCTTTATAGTATGACAGTGAGAAAAGTTATATTTAGTGATCTATTATAGATTCTGATAAAACTTGTCTCTAGTCGCAGTAATTGAATAATTAAAGATCTGTTGGTTAATGTTGATATGAAACTATGTATTTTGGCTAAATAATGCAAAATGGTGTTCCTGAATGTTTTCTTTGAATGAGAAATCTGTTGTGGTTTCTTTGTTTGAAGATTTCATTCTAGAATGGCCCTAAAGTTTTTATTCTTCTAAGATCACAATTTGATATACTAGCTTATAGAGCATATTGTAGACTTATGTGAGCTTTCCGGAAATTTGAGTTCTCTAATTTTGATACTGTCAGATCGTCTGATTTTATCAAAGCACAGAGCATACATATTTGATAGTGGGGTCAGTGGGAGGGTATAAATTTCTTACTAGTATTATATATCCTAACGAAATTATCATTATTAATGTAATAATGAGATGTTTATAAGGTAAAAGGTTTACCTAAGTCTTCTTTTCTCCGTGATAGCAGTGGGAGTAGTCTCTATTATATTTGATATAAAGTTTCATATATGATATAAAACAAAGAGACTTGTGAGAAACTCCCATTAGTCGTGCATTAGATATGATCTAATAAAAGACACATCAAGACTATCTGTGTGACAGCTAGTATAACTGTTTGACAGTTAGTGTGTCTCTTGTATATAGTATTAATCTTTCTAAATGATGATTATTTTTTCGAAATAGAAATTGATTAGAATCTCTAGTTAATCTGATGCATCATATGATGATAGCATAATGAATACTATATTATGTACGATTAAAGCTATCAATTTAATCGTAATTGTTACGAGTTATTTTGATATGCTGCAGACCATAGGATGTGTCTTGAAACATGTTCTTTATTATCCTTGAGATATTAAGAACACGTTTCTTATTCATGGAGAATATAATCTGCAACCATTAGGGTCAGATTAGTTTTGAGTCTAATTATGACATTAGATGGTCTACATCATATGAAGTCAGAAAAGATGCAGTGGAGGTGTCACTGTTGATTCTACTGAATCAGTAGTATTAGTTGTAACTTATTAAGTATTGACTTATGAAGTTGCATAATGACCTTATAGATTAGAAGTTTCGATATTAATGTAGTGATTGCGGTTATCTGTATAGTATTTTGGATTTGATCTATAAATACATAGACAACTTAATAGCTATAGCAGAATATTGGTATCGCATCTGAGTCATATTGATGTAGAACTTGGGTTCTACAATAAATGAATGATGAAGGTTAAGAGAAATAATTGGATTTGTTAGAAAGACCCAATATGTAATAGCGGGCTTACTTATTGTTGCCTACCTTTTGAGTGCTATGTGAGCTCTTGAGGGTAATGAGTATGTGATACAAATTTAGATATATATATGATACCGTGGATTGGAACCAGAGCAAGTGGGAGAAATTGTTAGGGTTGGTTCTCAAAGTGCCAATCCGGATCGTATTTATGTCCAATTCATGAATACAATCAATGCCATTTTCCATAATATTACTTATTTAATGGTAGAAACTCTTGTCTTTTATATACATATTCGATCTAATTACGATTAGATATCTAATTATGATTAGATTGAAACTAAATCTGATTTAATGATATATGTATATTAGACAAAGACCCTAGGATTTACAATGTAGTGCGCAGTTACAACATAGTTTGTAATTGACATTGGGAAGCGTCACTATAAGTTGTATATTCTTAAATAAAGTTCCTAATCAAAATTTACTAATACGGGTCGGTTAGTAAAATCTGCTGAGACCAGTACATGTCGTATATCGTGACTTGGTCCGATGGTTTATCCCAATGAACCATGATTCTCGGGAGGCTCGTATAGACATGTGGGTGTTTATTTGATAAACACTGAACGACTCACTGAAGACTTCCTAATACATGGTACACCAACGTCAATAGGAATCTTCTTGAGTTGAGCAAGCATAGTGGTCCTTCGACTCGATATACCATAATGGATATATGAGTTATCCTCCACACTTTGATGGCAGTCATGTCACTGATCTATTTAGATCAGTCCTTCGCCTGTTCATTGGGTGTGGACAGATGCTCATGATATCCAGTGCATATTAAGATATAATCCGCCAGTCCTGTGTACAGGGCATAGGTATCCTACACGTGTTTGCAATCTAGTAAATCCATGGTCATGGTATAACTTTGTAAGCAAGTTCTGTGTGTTATTTAGAGATTATAAATTTGAAAGTGGACTATATTATACCATAAGGATTTGACGTTCTTATCTATATCCCAGGTATAATATGGATAGCCTGTGATGGAGGGATTATTGTATGACACAGAAATCGGCGACGCTGTTCTAGGCTCGCGGCCTAGTTGGGAGTACGAAATAACATGGAGTCGCCACCCGGTGTGAACCGAGACAAAGATTTAAGGCCGCACTCACCCCTCGCAAGGGAAGACCTCAAACCGTTGGGTTCGGAAAGGTCTCTTACTTATGTCACTTGTGATGATATGATTTGTGCAATAAACTAACCGAATCTATTCAACATTCATGCTCAAGGGTAATCTACGTCTAGTATGCATTCATCAAAACAATAACAATGAGAATCTGAATCTAAGTTCACATACTTCAAAGTAAGTTGTCATAACGGCAAACACGCAATAACATACAATGAGCCTATTGAACCATTAAACCAAAATAAACAAATAACTATTTTAACATAATCATAAACTAAACAAAATGCCATGCATAAAATAACATAATCATGATTGAAAATAAACAATAAACTAGACTACATCATGTTTTAAATAATAACTAAATAATCTACGAAACTACATCATGCTCAAACACAAGTTGGATGAGACGAAATACATGTCTCTTAAGTGGTACGTGGTGTTGTATCTCGAGTACAAACCGCACTACCGTCCATTCAGATTCGGCTACGGAATTTATGTCCGGGTTTCCATCATATATACCACAAAATGGAACACATATTCCGCTCATCCAACAATCACATCATGCCTCAAACGACTCTCATGCGATAATATTTCTGAAATAAATAAAATAAACGAAAGATAATAAATAAAAGGGTGCCCTCAGGTCTAACCCTCTTTTTTCGTCTCTCGAAAGCGCGTTACACGGCCGTCGAAGGGTTGATGCTCCGCAACTCCTCCGGTTCACTGGTTCAACATTTTCCTTCATTGTTTCGCTGTTCGGGCTGCTGTTTTCACTCCGTTTGCTGTTGTTTTGGACTGTAATTTCTGGTTACTGTTTTGCGGTGATAAGAGACTGTTTTGGTCTCGGTTTTGGCACTGTTTTTGGGCTGTTTTCGGAGTTATTTATTCACTGTTTCTGGGTGCAATTTTACTGCCATTTTGGTGCAATTTCGGTGGCTTAGAGGTGCAATTTAGAGATGGTTTGTGGCCTTTGTTGTCGGTCAAAAGAGGCAGTTTGTGGCTTAGTGTTTCACGGAAATTGACTCATTTGTTAGGAGTGACGTTATGTGAGTTGGGGCTGACCTATTACGTGTGCATGGTATTGTGGCTGAAGGGTTCTATTTTGTTTATGTTGGGGGCAGTTTGGCGTGAGCTTGTGCGTGAAGGGTAGTGTAAGTGGTTGGGTGAAAGCTTTGGCGAGGTTAACGTGTTGTGCGAATGAGGGTCTGTTAGCGATGTGTGAGAGGCCGTTTGAGTTGTCAGTGACGTGAGTTGATGATGGGCAATCTTGCCGAGATTGAGGTTGTGGCGTGATGGGCAATCGTGTGGGTTATTTGGTGTGATGAAAGAGGTGTTGTGAAGGGTTTCTTAGGGTTTCACGGTCCAGGTTTGTGCACTGAGTTGCTGTTTGTGTTTGTTAGTGGTGGCAGCGTGGCAAGGTGGTGAGTAGAGAGCTGGCCACGCTTTAGGGTTCTGTTTTTGGTGTTGTTAAAAGGGGCTGTGAGTGATCCGTGAGGGCTGTTTGCTTTGTGTTTCAGGGGCTGGTTTCAGAAGCAGTTAGGATCTGTCGAGTGTTTGGTCGGTCCATTGCCGAGAGTGAGAACAGTGGGGTGAAAGAGATGAGAGTATTCTGAGGAGAGAGTCAAGGGATAGAGGGAGTCGTGAGGTAGTGCAGCGGGCTACTTATTATAGGGCTGTGGCGTGAGGTTTGTGAGGGTGAATGGGGAAGCAATGTGAGGGGCTTGTGAGGCAGTGTGGGGAAGTGGCAGGGACGTGAGAGGAGAGGCTCGGCAGTGTTTAGTAGCAAGCGGCGTGGGTGAATGAGGGCAGGTGCTGAGTGTGTTGGCGTGAAGGTTGCAGATGGTGTGCAGGTTTATGGCGTGAAGAAGGGTTTCATTTGGTTTGCTGTAAGTTGTTGTTGCTTACGGCGGTTACGTGAATGGGACTAGGGTTTGCAGTTAGTGGACGTGAAGATGGAAGGCTTTTAGGGTTTCGGTTAGTGTCTTTGCCGTGAATGATTAGAGAGGTCAGCCGAGAAGATGTCTTGTTTATATAGTGAGAGGGTAGGGTTAGGGTTTCCGTCTTTTTTTTTGTTCTTGGTCGTGAGTTTCATGGGCTGAAGCCTTGTGGACTGTGAAGGGCTTGTGCCAGAAGCAAAATCTTAGGGTTTAATTGTTTTCTTTTGTCAAAATCAGAGAGAGGGCAGTCCACGGTTTGAATTGTGTGGAGAAGGGTTATTTTTATAGGCCAAGGGAGGGGGTTTACCTTATTTGGGTAGACCTTATTTGGGTAGGAAATGGAGATTGTGTAATAATTGGGAGATATTTTTTTATTTAAAATGTGATAAGGAAATCTTTTAATTTGTGGAAGTGATTTATGTATTTTAGGAAAGGGATTTAATTTAATTTAGGAAAGTGATTTAATTTATTATGGTGATTTAATTTAATTTAAGTTTAATTTTAATTTGTTTTAATTTTAATTTGTGACATGTATTTTAAATATTTTAATTATTTAATTGGTGAGATGTGTTTTAAATGTTTTATTATTTTTGGATGTGATCTAATGGGTTTGGTGTGTTTTAAAACAGAGGTCCAACAAGCGAACCCGAAGCGAAACAAGCGAGTTAAATCTGACAAAATGCTAATTTCCAACTTTACCCTTCCAACGTCCGTTTCTCGCGGCTTTCACAACTAAAGAGGTAGTGTCTCCATACGAGACTCATCATAGGGACTTATATGCAAAAATGCAGTGCCTACAGTCGCCCCCACTTTGATGGGACTTGTGTAGTGTGTGGCAATGACAATCCTATCAAAGTACGTGCAATGCATTTTTACTTACCTGGCTCGCCAGCTGTCACATGGTCTTCCTGCTGCTTTGAACTGAGTTGATATGAAGGCGAGGTGCCTCGACCTTTGGGCTTGTTCCCGAACCACCGAATGTGAACTGTGATGATGATGTAGTGGGCCTTCGACCCTGGGTACGCATCTCGACCCGGAACTACAACCGACAACGGGGGCACCTCGACCCTGGGCACGTATCTCGACCCAATATCACTGACAATAGGGACCTCGCCCTGAATATGATGATGTAGTCGGCACCTCGACCCTGGGCACGAATCTCGACCCGGAACTACAACCGACAACGGGGACACCTCGACCCTAGGCACGCATCTCGACCCAATACCGCTGACAATAGGGACTTTGCCCTGAATATGATGATCTGGTTGTTCTAACCCCGTACCTAGGGTGTCACAGATATGATGATGGTCCATTTCCGAACCGTGCTCCATTTTCGGAGTGCCATTTTTGGCATGCTAAACCCCATTTCCGAGGCATCGTTGATGTGATGATGGTCCATTTCCGAACCGAGTTGATAAAGTGGGCCTCGACCCTGAGATTCATTCCAAAACTGCTGGTGAAGTGGGCCTCGGCCCTGGGATTCATTCCCTGGATTAAATTCTGACGATGTGGGCCTCGGCCTTGGGATTCATTCCAAATTCTGACGATGTGGGATTCATTCCCCTGGGATTCATTCCTGATTGTGTTGATGTGGGCCTCGGCCCTGGGATTCATTCCCTGGATTCATTCCAAAACTTTGCTGATGTGGGCCTCGGCCCTGGGATTCGTTCCCTGGATTCACTCCAAAATTCTGCTGATGTGGGCCTCGGCCCTGGGATTCATTCCAAATTCTGCTGATATGGGCCTCGGCCATGGGATTCATTCCAAAGACTGACGATGTGGGCCTCGGCCCTGGGATTCATTCCAAATTCTGACGATGTGGGCCTCGGCCCTGGGATTCATTCCCAGGATTCATTCCAAAATTATGCTGATATGGGCCTCGGCCCTGGGATTCATTCCCTGGATTCATTTCAAAACTCTGCGGATGTGGGCCTTGGTACTGAGATTCATTCCCTGGATTCATTCCAAAACTCTGACGATGTGGGCCTCGGCCCTGGGATTCATTCCAAATTCTGACGACGTGGGCCTCGGCCTTGGGATTCATTCCAAATTCTGATGATGTGGGCCTCGGCCCTAGGATTCATTCCTTGGATTCATTCCAAAACTCTACTGATGTGTCTCTATACCCGAAGTGTCGTACCTGGAAAACTGATCTAATGTAATGTGGGCCTCGCCCCCAAAATGCCATACCCGGCAGAACTGATCTGATGTAATGTGGGCCTCGCCCCCAGAATTCTATACCCGGCAGAACTGATCTGATGTAATATAGGCCTCGCCCCCAGAATGTCATATCCGGTAGAAACTGATACTGATGCCAATGATGTGGGCCTCGCCCTCAAATGATGCTGATGTGGGCCTCGACCCTATGACGCATCCCCAAAACTAATACTGATAATGATTCATTCCTGAGATTGATACTGATTCTGATTCATTCCTGTGACTGATGACACTGTATTGTTGCTGCTTCTGGTTGGCTTGCATTTGCCGCTTTCTCTTTTTCACCGTTGAAACCTGTGAATACAAAGAAAACAAAACACAAAAAGAATGCAAGTGCGTTACATGTATGTATGCATGCATGGATGAATTTCATATCCGGTTGGGTTAGGTCTCTTGCCAGTTCTCCAGGTGATTGCACAGTCTCCTCTCTGGTCTCATGGCTCAATTTCTTGTTATGTCCCGGATTCACGAGGAGGTAGACTGGTCGCTCCCAGTCTTGATTTAGCTTTCTGCTCTCCGCTGTTTGCACTTGGTCAAGATGAACCACATGGTGGAGCCTTCCATATCATCATACTATATCACATACTATGAAATAATCCCAATAGTTATACATATCATTGTCCTCAAAGAATGCTCAGTAATGAAACCAGAGAACCTTCAAAACATTCAACGCAACTCAAATCCAAGTCTTTGAATAAATGATCTAAGCCAGACTCAAGGTGTGTGTGTGCAAAGGTTCCTTCGCAGATTCATCCCCAGGTAGGCCAACTCAATGATTTTGTTTCAAAAATTGTGGTCGGTGGGTCAAACCAACCTAGATATCTCAATTATGCATGCAGTTGCTTTTCTATGCTCAATGTGGCATGGTTTTCTTTTCTCTTTTGTCTCTTTCTTTTTTTCTTTTCATTTTGAACTTCATTTTTTTTCTTTTCTCTTTTTTTTTTCCTTTTTTCTTTTCAACACACCTACCCTTTAAGGTAGCATTTCTCCTCATGGTGGTCCTAATACTCGCCTATGGGTAGCTTCACGCTTATCGGTTATAGGTGGTTCAATTTTTTTTTAGACATTTCTTTTATTTTCAACCATACCACACATCATAACATAAGCAAATCAGGATAGACATTTAGGCGAACGGTCATTCACCGACCTACAATTTCTTCAACTAGTCACTTTGCTAACTACTCAGGTTTTAACTGCTAAGAACCATAATCAAGTGCTTACGAGTCTAACATAGATCAATCACTCAAAGTATCAGATAAAAGCACATCAAGAGTTTATCGTTTCTAAGGTTTCTCCCTAAAGCAAACAATTTCATCATCGGACTTATGCCTAACTATTAAGGACTAAAAACAAACAACAATTTTTTTCCTGGGCCCACCATGGTCTTTCTATTCTTGCCATAAGGTTCTCTGTTCCTCAGTTTCCTTTTCTCGATATCCATGTTTGCTAAACTCTTCTTTGACAAGTCTTCTTTTTCCTAACCCAACGGATATCTATGATGGCTTTTAAGACACATAGGTTAACATGATGCTTGTATACATGAGATGCATGAGATGCGTGCGATGCATGTAATATATAAGCTCATAAGAATTTTACACTAGTTGGCCCATCAACATTTTAGAAACTTTTGGCCCGATTTCCATAAAACACAGACTCATCCCAGTTTAAATGGCCCAACAAGCCCATACTTCATGACAACAAGTCCAACTGAATCCAAATGACAATGGTCCAAACATAAAGGAATAGTCTCTACTGATCCTACAACTATGGTTCATACGTGGGTTTACAAGGGTATAGACAAAATCTCCCGTCGACGAAGGATTGCCCACAACTAGGTCTCCCCACTCAAGGGTCCGAGCGACCAAGTGAGCGCACCATTTTTATACCTAAAGGTATGTGCCAACGAGTTATGGTGTGTGACTGACTGTCAAATGGATTTCCCGTTGTAGATTCCTCAGAAGGAGGGTGGAGCGAGGCTCTCTTATGTACCCAAGCCCCTTAGGCTCTTATCGCTTGGTGTTAGGAATAAACAACGAGTCATCCAAATTAGTCCATCACAATAGGCTACAAGTAGATGATTATCTAGGTGCCTTCACAGCTTTTCCTTATAGAAAGGTAGTGAGTGAAGGAAGACACCAAACCATTACCTAGCCATAAAAGTGCCTCTGCTTAAACCCCTTTCAACCTACGGTAGACACAGTTAACTTAAAGCACAAATTACAATCACTACAGACATTAATTATTTCGAGGCCAATTCTCTATCCCCAGTGGAGTCGCCAGACTGTAGGACACAGAAATCGGTGACGCTGTTCTAGGCTCGCGGCCTAGTTGGGAGTACGAAATAACATGGAGTCGCCACCCGGTGTGAACCGGGACAAAGATTTAAGGCCGCACTCACCCCTCGCAAGGGAAGACCTCAAACTTGTAGGTCAAATCTAGCATTTACAGTGTCTTTTGTCTTACCCTGAATATTGAATAGTGTACCACTAAACTCTCACAAATATTTTTCTCTATATGCATTACATCCAAATTATGTCGGCAAACTCAGAGTCCCCCAATATTCTAACTCAAAGAAAATACTCTTTCCTGTCCAATTCAACTTTTCAGGTAACCATTTTCGATTTTTATCTCTATTATTAGGATGTTTACCTGGTGTGCTGTCTTTGAGATGTTGATGTTGGCAAAGTATGTCAAATGCAGACAATCGACTGGGCTTACTCTGAGGTTCATGTTGCCCGTTAAATAATTTACTCCTCCGCCAAGGATGACTCGACTCAAGAAATCTCATGTGCCCCGTGTATCCGATTTTATTCCGTAATCGTTGCGAAGGTGTATGACCCGCACAAACTGGACATGCCATGTATCCCTTAGTGCTCCATCCAGATAATGAACCATAGGCTGGAAAATCATTAATGGTCCATAATAATGCGGCATGCATCTGAAAATACTGCTCTGAAGCTGCATCATATGTATGTACACCCACATTCCATAATGTTTGTAACTCCTCGATCAATGGTCTCAAGTAAATATTTATATATTTACCAGGTGAACGTGGACCAGGGATAAGCAATGATATAAACATGAACGGATCCTTCATACATTTCCATGGAGGTAAGTTATATGGAATGACAATAACAGGCCAGATGCTATAAGAGTTGTACATATTCCCAAATGGGTTAAAACCATCAGAGGCAAGACCTAACCTGAAATTACGGGGGTCCTCAGCGAAACGGGGGTACATGTCATCAAATTCCTTCCATTCGGTTCCGTCCGGAGGATGTCTAAGTATGCCCTCCGCACCGATCCTCTTTTCATGATGCCACATCATATCAGTCGATGTGTGTCGTGACATGAACAATCTCTGAAGCCTGGGCGTTAAAGGGAAATATCGCAATATCTTTTGGGGCACTTTCTTCCCCATACCACGGACTTTGTACCGACTTTAACCACATATCAGACAATGTTCAAGTGATTCATACTCGGCACGAAATAATACACAATCAAACTTACAAGCATGAATGGATTCATACCCCATTCCCAGATCACGCAACATTTTCTTTGCCTCGTAGTACGACTTAGGCAATTCGCTTCCAACCGGTAACATTTGGGCCAGTAACTCTAACATCATATCGATACTTTTGTTGGTCATTCTGTTGATCACTTTAATGTGTAATAATTTCACAACGAAATTCAAGATCGACATTCCAGCACCTTCGAATGGAATTTTTTTTGCCTCATCAAGTAGTTCACTAAATAAATTTTGATCATTTCCACTTAACACTGGCATGTCACCACTAACACTATGACCAAGTTGTGGACCTTGTAAGTCATGCAAAATATCGGTGATCTCATTGTTGCAAGTTGATTGTAAATACTGCTCCCTTCACCGACATCAAAAACCGTGACTGAGAATGATACTGCTCACCGTGATAAATCCACGTACGGTAAGTTGGTGATATTCCTGGCATGTTTAAATGATTATGAACTTTATCTAACCGCTTCCTTTTCCTATTCAAACAATTTGCACATGGACAACGAACACGACCTTCTGCATCAATGTGTTGCTTTGCGACTTCCATAAACACAGACACTCCATTACGATATTCAACACTCAATCTATCCAGAGAGCTCATCCAATTTCTATCCATTTCAGCAGAATACCTAAATATAATAATATAATTATTAGATATCATTTTACAGTAATCAACATTACTAATTCATTAATACTTTATTTAAGCATATATATATATATATTTGGTTGATAAATTAAATAGTTTACAAAAAAATTATATTTTATTAATTAATATACTTACTCTATATATATGAATCATAAATCACTAACAAACAACATATAAACAACACATATAATCATAAAAATTGAAAATAATAAAGAAATATGAAAGAAGAATTACCTTATCGGAAATTGATTACAATTTTATTGAAAATTTTTAAGAGAGAGCTGTGAGCTTGTAGAGGAGAAATTCTCAGATTTCAGAGGATGAAAATGAAGAGAATGAGAGAAAAAACAGAGGGGAGAAGGGTTGGTGGCAATCTGCATTTTAATCTATCTTTAGCGTCGAATTTGAATATTCGACGCTAATTGTTGACGTTTTTAGCGTCGAAAAGGTTTTTTCGACGCTAAATATCAAAAAATTAGCGTCGAATTTAATTTAGACGCTAAAGAATCAAGGATTTGTCGGTGGAAACATCATAAACCTTTAACAACGCTATATATTCGACGCTAAAAGTATATTTTGGCGTCGACTCTGTTTTTTGACGCTAAAAGTGTAATATTTGGTGCCAAAAATTATTGCAATAATAGAATTATTCAGCGTCGAATATTATTCGACGCTAAAGTACTTATTTTAGCGTCGAAAAACGTTTTCGACGCTAAAACATTAATATTCTGCGTTGAAGTTTTATTCCGTCGCTAAAAATATGGATATAGCGTCGAATATTATTTTCGACGCTAAAACTCACTTTTAGCGTCGAAACAGTATTCGACGCTAAATATTTGGACGCTAAAAGCCAGAATTCTGTAGTGAATGGTTGTCATTATATCATACATCCAAAACTAAGATTTGTGGGGGGGGGGTAAGTAAGTCGTCTGAATGACCTAATGAGTAAACCCTAAAAGATAAAAACAACATATAAGCATTATGATCTCGAAAATAGCTTAACTATACTAAAATATTCCTTTTTCTTGAAGACATAAATAACTGAATTCAAAGCTTGTACTGAAAACATGTGTTGATAAATAACTGTCTTGAAAATCTCACCAGTATCGTAGCGTGGGGATATGAAACCTACTTAGTGGGATATAAATTGTGTAAATAGGGGATCGTGAACATGAACATGAACATGAATAAGTTTATGAGGGTTACTGAAAAATCATTAGGCATGCTAAACTCAGCATACTCGAGACACTATGTTGAGGGACCGACATTATACTGGTGTTGAAAATATTTTTAATACTTGTATAAATAACTTATATAATAATCTTGTAAAACATAATTGAGTGACATGGCCAAACATATAAGTATAACTTGAAACATGTATAAATCGTGTCGATACGAAAATATCTTGTATGTTGGAAACAAACTTAAACTGTAATTATATGAGAATATCATTTTTAATGGAACTACTAATTATGAAAACTTGGCAGAATGGAAAAGAAGTTCATGTAAATCTAAATCTTCATATTCAAAACATATATTATTTAAAAACGCATGGAAAACTATAGCATTCACTCATTGAGCTGACGTTAAATCTTACTGCTCATGCTAGTGTGTGGAATTGACTGGAACCTCCTGCATGGAACTGGTAGGATCTATAAACATACATTGAAATAGGATTAGTATGCTAAAACACTCATGATTCTAAATGTATACATGCTGATAAGAAAGTTTAAGATGTTATATGACATCCAATGATGAGATTTGGAACAAACTGGAATATGTTATGAAACAGTCCATGTCTTACGATGAAAAATACTTCTGCGTCTCAACACTAGCTGCATCGTGACGCGAAATGCTTATGCGTCTCAATGCTAGCTGCATTGTGACTTAAAATGCTTCTGCGTCTTAATACTAGCTGCGTCGTGACATGTTTCACCCTGTGTCACAATGCGCTTCACCTTACATTGCGATGCCCCCTCAATCCCTCTATTATGTCTCAAATTTACACTAGGTTACATCACGATGTGCAAGTCTACGTCACGATGCGTGCCCCTACAACATAAGTTCCTCCATAACTAAACTAATGATTGCTCAACACTTTTCCTTAGTATCAACATGCTCAATCACCACCCAAATCATTCTTGCTTAACACATATCCTTTAATAACCATATACTTAATCCTCATCTAGATACATTCATGCTTAAATTTTTTGACCATAATTACCCTTGCATAAGGATCATAAACACCACTCCTAATTATGCTAATCAACATTAAATTAACATTCTAATTATCCTTCTCATGCACATGAACTTGAATCATGCTTGGGTTCTATGAATTTACATGATGGCATGAAGAGTAGTTCTAAAATTTTAAAAAATTGCTAGAATAGGGAATATGGAACTTACTTGCTTCAATTAGCATTTGACAATGCAAGGAATGCATTATTGGAGCTTCCACGGAAGTAGATAAAATGAAGCAAGAATATAGAGAATGAGGGAGTGTTTGGTCATGGGAAATGTTAGGGAAAAGGAAAAAAATAAAGCAAATTTGATAGCCATGAATTGGCTAGATTTTATGATTAAATAATGGTGTTTAAAAAGTCATATTCCAAATTTCCTGGAAAGCTCGTTACTGCTTATCAGGCTAGAATTTAAGCCCAAATTGATTTAGTTCCACACAAAATTTGGGAACATTCATAATGGAAAGTTATAGCCTTGTGTCTAGGCTTCCAACAGTATTGAAATAATGAACATGATATCTCTAGCTTGAGATATCACTGAATACTATAGATTGTTCTTTAGTGCAGTTACATCAAAATGTGCAGTGAAACATAATATTTATCTCGGGCTTCCGGTAAGGGACACGGGTGCATACTAATATTTCTTATAAAGAGAGTATGACCATGTTGGACACATCATAATAACCAGGGTGTTATATTTTCCCCATTTAAATAGGACTCGTCCTTTAATTCCAAACTTCGGTTAGGTTTTGAAATTACCCTGATCTGCGAACAAATAGGGGTGGTACTGTTACCTCGTAGCATCTTCAGTTTTCTGTGTAGCTTCTTGGTCTTTATGGTGTTACCAAATGTATGTCTCTGAAGAACCTAACTATTTATCGACAATAGTCATTAAGGTCCATGATAAGACAAGTCTTGGCTGAGTTATATGCATGGGACGCCAATACATGAGAGCTGTCATACAAGTACTTATTGAACGTGAAAAACATGAAACGCATGATGGATTTATCCATGTCAGGTGGAAGCATTAGCTAGTAATCTATTCTCCTAATTCTCCTGAGAATCAGAAACAACCCAATATACCTTGGGTTTATCTCGTCTTTCCTCCCAAACCTCCTGATGCATTTGAAATGAGAAACCTTCGAGAATGCATAGTCTTCTACTAGAAAACTCGATATCTCTACTTCTGTGATCTGCATAGTCTGCTCTGAACTGGTCTCATTTTATCTTGAATTAGATTAATTTTCTCTACTAAATCTTGGACCAAGTTTGGGGCCAAGAGCTTGTCTTCTCCCACTTTGAACCAACCTGTAGGGGATTTACATCTACGCTCGAAAACACCTCAAATAGGGTTATCTAAATACTTGAGTAGTAGATGTTGTTGCGGGTAAATTCTTTTAGAGGCAAATGTTGTTCCCAACTACCTCTGAAATCTAAGGCACTAGCTTATAACGTATCATAGGGTTTGAATGGTCCTTTCTGACTCACCGTCAATATAGGAAATGGAAAGTTGTGTTGATCTGGAACTGAGTACCCAACTCGTGCTAAAATGATTACAAAAATTTGGAAGTGCTCTACGCATATGTGTCCAATATGATGGAAATGGGTTTTCCATGCAAGGATATTATACTTTCTAATTAACTCCTTGCGTACTGAGCAATAATGAACGTGAACTTGGGCTTGGGAGGAAAATAGATACTGACTTGGTAATATTGGGGTTAAGGCAGCATTTCCGGGTAAAGCAGCGGAATGCGGGAAAATCAAATTTTCCAATTTTTTTAATTTTTCTTGGGTAATTTAAATAAATTTATTTATTTTTATTACTCAATACTCAAAAACAGATTTTTTTTACCCAAAAATAAAAAAAAATTCAATATTACCGTAAGACCCCTAAACTATATTTTGATTATTTTAATCCTAATTTGTCAAATACATAATTAGGTGATTCCAAACCACTACCAAAATGATTTATACATGTCATACACATCAAAATACATCAAGCAACTAAAATCCAATTTTTCTTCAAATTGCCGAAATGACCTATAGTTTCAACTTTGATCATTTTAGTCTATTCTTGTCAAAACAAGCTTATATGATTTCCAATCAATTCCAAAATGATTTGTTTATCTTATATACATTAAAATACAACATATATATGAAGGGCCCCAATTTTGGTTTAGGTTAGAAACCCTAAAATTCCCAATTAATCAAATTAACCAAAATTAACACAATCCAATTCTTTAATCTAATCTCTACAACACCAAACACATCTCACCACTTTGAAACAACTCAAGAATAATTCTAGGTTATCATTGAGTGGCCTAACAACTCTAGAATGACAACTAAATCATCAAATGACCAAAAGTGTGTTTATTAACCATTAATAAGCAAACTTTGTTAACATACATGCTTATATCCTTCATTCATGCTTCCAACCATCTTGTTACAAAACTAAGAGAGTAGAAAAACAAGAGAACATCATATGTTGTAGCCTAAAGTAATACAAATAATTTCTTAGAAAAGGAAAGAATGAAAATACCTTTTATTTCCAAGCTTTTCTAAACTTTAAGCTTTAGCACTTGTATTTTTCTCTCAACTCTCTTCTTTTGTAATCTTTTTGGCTTAGCATAAATTGAATAAATTGAAAAATGAAAAGCTTATATACCTAGGGTTGGTCGAATAAATGGGGAAAAATGTAAAATTGATTTTGTAATTTTTAATCCAAATGAAAGGTAGCAAAATCCAATTTGTCCACATTTTCCATAAAGTAAATAAACAAGTGCACCAATTACATTAAGCCATATATAGCCATAATAATGATAAAGATACATTTATTTAATTATTATAATTATTTAACAAATAAATAATTAGATAATTACTTAATACAAATATCTAAACACATGTATCATATTTACTTTAAATTTCCATAATACATATATTTGGAAATGTGTCAAATACTTTATTGGACATTAATTAATGTGTATTTAATAATCAATAAGTATTTAATCCAAATACACACTAACTAGAAAATGCCGAATAACCCTTTAAGTATGTATCTTTTCGTTTAACCGTTAACGATTTATAAATAATCAGTATTTATTATAAAAGTTACCCTAGTGCTCTACGAGTATATTTCATTAGTGAGACTCTCTAAAATTCAGGCATATCCGTCACGAAATCTTAATTTCGTGTCCATAATCTACCCACCTGTAAATTATAACGACCACAGATAAACTCGTTGAATCATACAGGTCGAGGTCATCGCATACGTATAATCCCTCCATCATAAGTATTCAGATTATTGCAGAGATATAGATATTAACGTCAAATCTCTATAGAAATAATCTCGTCGATGTTTCTAATAACGATCTCTTAATAACCACTTAGAATTACTTCTACAATGTACCACGGGCCATTGATTAAATAGATTGCTAATTCTAAAAAGAATACTTATGCACTGTACACAAAACTGACGAATCCTATCTTGACACACACAAAAATATCATGATGATCAGTCCACACTTAACGAACAGGCGGAGGTCTGACCTAAATAGGCCGGGTGACGTGACTGCCATCATCAAAGTGTGGAGGATACCACATATATCCACAGTGGGTATCTCAAGTCAAAGAAAACTATGCTACTCAACCCGAGAAGATTCTTATTGACGTTGGTGTACCATCTATTAAGAATCTTCGGTGAGTCGTACATGTTTATCCAATATAAACACCTATATGTCTATACGAGTCTCAAGATTCATGGTTCATTGAGAAACCATTGGAATCCAAGATTCTAGTATACGACATGTATTGGTCTCAGTGGATTTACTTAACTGACCAAGTAATGTAAACATTGACTCGGAACAATATAAGAATGACAATGTTATGATACAACTCAATATCAGTTGCGATGCTTTTGCAACTGTATAATAGCTAATCATTCTAAGGTCATTTACGTCTTTACTATATAATAAAAGAAGTCATATTATAGAAACTTTTTATTTTATTCATAATAAAAATATTTACACAAGTATTTACAAGGAAATACAAGAGAAATTGGTGCTCAGAGCACCAACTTTAACATGTAAGCTCGTCGACTATAACCCAAATAGCATCATGACCCCATTTGGGTCTTTGACAAGCCTACCATGAAATCCATGGTGATGAAATGAGGCACGATGAGCCTAAAAATAAGAACAAATGAAGAAATCCATATTTTAGATGATGATAAAGATATGGACCGAGTATGCTACAGGCAAGATAGCTAGCTCCCGAGCTGAACTCCAGAAACTGAAAAGAACAAATGGAGTCGGTTTCCTAAATGATGAAGGGCAAGTATGAAGACCTTTTGGATTATGATGTTATGGCATTTGAAGAACAACTGCATTATCAATTCAGGAGATGCCATAAATGGTGATGATCAATGGTAACATAGATCTGAAGGTACATCTTCGCCATACGTATTGCTGATGAGTTCTATTAGTCTGTCCAAAGTGCCAAGTTCATAAAATATTTGGGTATGTCGCTCGAATGAGAACTTGTAGTATGATACCATTGCCTAAAGAAGAAGGTGAAAGAGATGTGGAGGGCTTGGCAGAGACATTTTAAAATCCATATGTCACAGATATGGAAAATCGACATGTCACTTCCTGATTTGGAGAATAGCAAGTTGAAATATGAGGAGAATTTTCAAGGAATACGTTGACTGCGAGAGAGTCCAACTTTTAAGAATTCAAACGTAGCCCCACTAGTAGCAAATCAGGCTATTTAGATTTTTTTTCAAAAACTTAGCAATGTAATATTTGGATTTTCAATTTAGTATCTCTTATGTGTTCAAAATTCACACCTAACTTGATTTGAATAGGTGAGGGTGGCCCTTATAAAATGGATATCAACACAAGTGGAGTAGCAAATTCATTTGTGAGTTTCCATATAAAACATAAAATTGTTAAAGAGTCGGAGAGCATGGAAAAATCATCAAATAGAAAGGCAAAAAAAAATCATGAGACATCGTGTGCGAGCACATGCGCATGTGAAAGTGCTCAATTATTCTATATTGTTGCACACCGGTTTGATGATATTCTGCAACAAAATTACCAACTGATAAATTTTTTGATATTTTTTGTTTGTTATTTTTTGCTTTGTTATCTACGATATCTTGGGTTTCCAAAAAATAACTTGTTGACGGTTGTTTTTCGTTCCAGTGGTAATTCTGAAAATACAACTCCTCAAACAACAACTTCTAAATCTGAGCCTTTATCCCCATTTATAGGCTTCCAAATCTACTATGACAACAACTCAAGACATCAGCTCATATCAGCTTGTCAATGTCGCCCATGCTATTTTTTCCCAACTGCTTTACAAACAGTAGCTCTGGCCTTCTGACTCAACCACTCTCCGTCATAGAAAATCGCCATTCATATATTTATCCTATGCTACACGTTTTGCCATGTGACAGCCTGCAATTCAATCAATTCTATGTTGTTCCGTGTGTCAGAATGAAAGTCTCTGACAAAAATTTATCATATCATCCTTTTAGAGCTCAAACTCTCATGTAGAGCTTACATCATTCAAAAACAAGTACAATAAATATACTGCAAACCACGACCTAGGTCTACGGGTCAGAATGGCAAGTGGAATAGCGCAATAATACTCTTCTTGCTTCTTTATCTGATCGGATCGGTAGTCATGGAAGACATCGGGTCAGCCTTCACAGATGTTCAAGTTCAACCGGTTCTGATACCTTTTTACCAGGTCGGGCCAATATTTCAACTTATCATCCTCAACAAGCTATTCCCCGATGAGTCCCTCTGTACCTCAGGCTTCAGCCTTTTTAGTCTGACATGTCATCCTCACAATGGCCTTGGACAATCTACTATGTAAACCATATTACACCCGTCTTCAAGCTTCAAAGTTCCTCGAGGTGACTGAAAATCACCATCAACATTTGTCCCCAGTTCTTGGTATCAACGAGTTGGCGAGTTAATGTCGGGAACTATAACAAAGGTGTAGATTATTCCTATGTCCCCGGGTCTTAAGTCGTGAATATATACATCACCACGTCCATCAGGTTATAAAAGTACATGTATCGTCAAAAGATCCATTTTTTCCTATGATGATTGCTTTTTCACTACCAGTTGAAAGGTATTTCTAGGCCTTCTAAATCGTCTCTAGGAAGTTTTGAAACCTTAATGACTTTCACTAAATGCTCATCACATCTCCGAGGTTTTTTTTCGCTCTGTCTCCTCGATTTCCAGATGTTCTGCTCTCATAGCTTGCGCGCCAAAACTAAGGACAGTTATGTCCCAACCAAACAGTAGTTTCAATCATGGCCTTCCATTTGAATTCAATGGTTGAGATCTTCATCACACGTGGTATTAATAATGTGCATTCATTCCAATCTGATGGTATAACGAACCTGAGCTGCCTATTTAAGGCCATTCCACTCCAAGCCTCTCTTTTACCACTTCGTCTTCTTTAAAGAATCTTCATAGCTTCTCAGTTCTCTTCAACTTTGAGCCCTCAAAAGCTTCAAGCATTTCCCAACAGCACTCCAAGTTTCACAAGCAATCTCTTTATGACTCATCTCATTATTTATGTCTTCTATTTGGAATGATGGTGATTGTTCGTATGTGTTGACTATTTATGTTATTGTTTCTTGTTCTGGATTTACTTTTGTGTTAAAGGAAATATGAAGGGTGGGTTTATTCATGTGGGCAAATTTGCCTCTGAATGTATGTTTGGGAGGGTCTTTTTGGTTTTTGTTAGAGATAATAGAGCATGTATTTCTGGGTTCTTCGTGATGAGTGTGTTTGTCTTGACTGTGTTTTTTGAATTTACTGTTTGCCATTGTTGTGGTGCTTAGAGCCTTTTTATGGTTGGCCATTTGTTTAGGGGTGATGACATAGTTGTTGGGGTTGGTGCTCACAACGCCAATTCCCGGTTGTATTTCTTATGAATACTTCTGTAAAACATTATTATTTTGAATAATATAGCAGTTTCTATAATATAATGTATCTTTTAATATGGTAAAGACGTAATGACCTTAGAATGACTAGTCATAGTATAGTTGCAAAAGCGTCACAACTGACATTGAGTTGTATCATGACGTTGTCATTCTCAGACAGTTCCTGGTCAAGGTTTACACTACTTGGTCAGTATAGTAAACCCTTTGAGACCGGTACATGTCGTATACTGGAATATATGATTCCAATGGTTTCTCAATGAACCATAAGTCTTGGAGACTAGTATAGACGTGTAGGTGTTTATAGCGGATAAACACTGAACGACTCACCGAAGATTCTTAATGGATGGTACACCAACTTCAATAAGAATCTTGTCGGTTTGAGTAGCACTTGTGATTCTTAGACTTGAGATGCCACTGTGGGCACATGAGACATCTTCTACACTTAGATGGCAGTCACATCACCGATCTATTAAGATCAGACCTCCGCCTGTTCGTTGGTGTAGATAGATCCTCAGGGTGTCTTGTGCGTATCAAGATAGGATCCGTCAGTTCTGTGTAACAGAGCATATGTAGTCCATATGATTAGCAATCAGATAAAACCATGGGCCCGTGTACAGTTTAGAAGCCAGTTCTAAACATTCTTTTTGAGATTGCTAATAGAATAGTCGACTGGATAATCCCCATAGAGATTTGACGTTTACATCTATATCTCTGGGATATATCCGGATACCTGTGATGGAGGAATTATACATTTGCCATGACCTCGACCTGTATGATTCAGCGAGTTTATCTGTGATCATCATAATTTACGGGTGGATAAATTATAGACACGAAATTCGATTTCTTGACGGATATGCCTGAATCTAGAGAGTCTCAATAATGAAATATACTTGTAGAGCACTAGAGCAACATTTATAAATAATATTGATTATTTATAAAGTCGTTTAAAGGTTAAACGCAAAATACATGTTTAAGAACCCGATAGTCATTTCCTTAATTTTTTGTGTATTTACATTTAATACTTGATTAATTTAAATACACATTAATTAATAGTCAAATTGAGATATTTGACTAATATCATAAATGTATATATGTATTTAATATTTAATGTAATATAATACATATATTTAATATATTTGTATTAATTGTTAAATGATTAAATTAATTAAAATATAAATATCTTAAGGTTTAATTTGTTTTAATGACTTAGTTGCCATTGTTGACTTGTTGAAAATTATCATTAAAGTTTAATGATCATTTTATCAACTTGGCTTAATCAAATTCAAATAAAATTGAAATTAATATATCTTGTTTTTGCTATAGCCAAATTCGCCCAAGGTGATTTTGGTAGCAAGTATATATTGTTTTGTTTCATTTAGGGTTTGTATAACCTAATACACTTTATCAAACTCCATTAAAAGAAAGAAAGAAGCTAGAGAGAAAGAAAAGGAAAATTCAAAGAAAGCTTAGATTTATGTAAGTATTTCCAACTTGCTATTAGAGAGAAAATTGTTCCTCTTGTTCTTGGCAACATCTTGTGATGTTCTTAGTTTTTCCATTCTTTATTATTTTTACTTTTGATGGATTAAAGTTTGATGAAGGTGTAATGCATGTATGATGTTGGAAGATTGTTACTAGTGTAGTAATAAGCATCATTTTATGGTTTTAGAACCTTGTTGCTAATCTAGAGTTGTTGACCCACTTTTAAATGACCTAGATTTGATCTATAGTTATTTCATTATGTTGAAACTTGATTTGGATGGAAGAAACATGATTGAAGTATTGGATTTAACCAATTTGGTATAATTTGTGTCAATTTGAAGAAATTGAAAAATTAGGGTTTAAGACCACTTCCAAATTTAGGGCTTTTCATTTATATGGTGTATTTGGATGTGTATATGATGCATGTAAAATACTGGGTTGATTGGATTTTACCTTGATGTGTTTTGAACCATGAAAGTGCAAAATGCACAAACCCCCCCCCCCCCCCCCTTAGGAGGCTCTCGGCCAAGGAAGCAAAAATTGGGATTTTTGTTGTTTTGGTGTTTTGACATTTGGGACATGTTAAATTCATCTTAGAATGATTTAGAATCATCCAAAATTGATTTGAACAATTTCGGACTAAAATGAACAAAATGCCAAGTGTAAGGGCAATTCGGTAAATTCACATAAATTTCATTTGTAGAATTTGATTTCATAATTTTATTATTGGGTAATTAAATAAATATGTTTATTTAATTAATCCGAGAAAAATTTTTGAAATCGGAAAATTTGATTTTCCCGTGTTTCTGCTGCGTTACCTGATTCTGCCACTAAAACCCCTACAAAATGGTATCAGAGCGAGTCTGATTCTAGGCCCCCTAAAATGATTAGCTTGTTTCATTCAATGTTTAATCATATTTTAACTTTATACATGCATGTTATAATCTAATTTGATTAGATTTAGGGTGTATGACACTTAGCGGAAAATCCCTAATTAATAAGGTTTTAATGTAATTATGTTTTTGATGCATGTTATGTGGTCCGTCTTGTCAATACGGTTTATAAATATTTCTTTTTGTTACTACATTTGAGACCGTGCCTCTGCTGTGAGGATGTAGCCGATAGATATTTATTTATACCGGATGTATATCAAATATTAGATAAATTCAAGCGAAAGCGGAATCCTGAACGTGCCCTAGCTGTCAGGGTTACGCAAGTAACTTGAGTTTATCATTGACAAGTTTAACCTTGGTACGTCTCCTTGTGGGCCTGCCTTAGCAGCGACAACGAGAAACGACCAGGACTGGGAACCCAGGAGTCACTAGTGAGTGATTGACAAATGAGTTGTCTACCTGATGAATATATGTAGGCGAGACCGTGCCTCTGCTGTGAGCTGAAATATATTCACGGGATCCACTTTTCACTATTTATATTTAATTTAATTATTAAATCTTTGTATTCTGTTTGGGGATTACAGTATTGCATGATTTAGTGGGATGGGCATTTTTAGATTAAAAATCCATGATCTAGTTTATGCTTATGATATTATATGAAACTGCTTTATTCTTCTAACCGTTTTTCGTGATCTATCTGATAGATTTGCGATGGCGGCACCATCCACAAATCAGTTTGCGCGTATGCTTGATGCGAACAAACTAAAAGGCGCTGAGAACTTCGCTGACTGGGACTTGGATTTGAGGATTGTCCTCGATTCTGAGAAATTGGGATATGTTCTTGAGGGTATGTTGCCCCTTGCTGTGGTGTGCGGATGCTACGGAGGAGGAACACCAAGTTTTTGAAACTTGGAAGAATGATGATTTATGAGTTAAATCATACATCCTTAGTTCACTGTCTCCGGGAGTCAAGAAACAATACTATGGCATGTTAAATGCGTATAGTATGATGACGCGATTGAGACAATCGTTTGAGAACCAAGAACAAGTTATTGTTCATAAGGTCGCAATGGAATTGTTCCATGCGCGATTGGATGAGGGGCAAGCTGTTAGCTCACATGTTTATTCAGATGATCGATTTGATCGATCAACTGAGGCAATATAATCTCATTTTGAATGACATTCTCGGTAGCAGTGTCATTCTTGGTTCACTCTCAGCTTCATATCGCCAGTTCGTGATGTATTTCAACATGAACGGGACTATCTGTACCTACCATGAGTTACATAGGATGTTGCTCATGGCGGAGGAGGACCTTAAGAATGGAGTACTGACTCGCCCTCTAAGACCTACTTCTCTTTTCGCTTCTTCCCAGGCCTGGCCAAAGGGAAAGAAGAAGAAAGGGAAGAAGAAGAAGGGTTTCGATCCTCAACCACAGGCAAGGATAGCTAAGCCCAAAAGGGCTTCTGAAGACAAGTGCCATCACTGCAGTAAAGTCGGGCACTAGAAAGGAACTGTCCTGACTACATCGCCCAGCTAAGGAGGGAGAGAGCATCTACATCAGGTACATTTATTTTTCCAGTTATTGATATATCTTTGGCTTGTGAAGCCGTTACATCCAACTGGATTTTAGATTCTGCTTGTCCCATTCACATTTGCAATTCGTTGAAGGTGCTGGAGGAAAGTAGAAAATTGAAGCCTAGAGAGATGCAGTTGCGATTTGGGAGTGGAGACTCACTGGATGCAGTTGCAGTGGGAGTATGCGAGATCTCATTGTCGAATGGGACACTTTTGTTAAATGAATGTCATTTTGTACCTGGATGTGTAGCTAATATTATATCACTTTTTGTATTAGATACAGAGGGCTTTTGTATTAATATTAAGAATTGTTCTTTATATTTATATGATAAAAGTAATATTCAGATCATTTATTGTCCAAACCAGCATGGTCATTATACATTGCAAACTTCAAAAGATATTTTTAATAGGGGAGTTAATAAACGTAGTTTACATGTAATTAATAATACTGAACTTTGGCATATGCGGCTGGGTCACATAGGCGTTAAACGCCTTACCCAATTTGTTAGGAATGGTTTGATACCAGATCTTACCATTGAATCCTATCCAACTTGTGAATCCTGTATTCAGGGTAAGATGACCAAAGCCCCATTTTCTGGTGTTGGACACCGCGCCGCTAACTTACTGGAACTCATACATTCTGATGTATGTGGTCCACTAAGTCAGACTGCTCACAGTGGTTATTCGTACTTCTTTACCTTTACCGATGATTTGTCATGGTACGGTTATGTGTATTTGATGCGACATAAATCGGAAACCTTTGAAAAGTTCAAAGAATTCTGAAATGAAGTAGAAAAACAAACTGGACAATATATTAAATGCCTTCGATCTGATCGAGGCGGTGAATATATGAGTGGTGAGTTCATGGATTATATGAAGGAGAATGGGATTCTCCCTCAATATACTCCTCAAGGTACTCCACAACACAATGGAGTGTCTGAAAGGAGAAATCGGACTTTATTGGATATGGTCCTATCGATGTTGAGTTTCACAGATTTGCCCTATTATTTAAGGGGCTACTCTCTTTTAAAAGTTGCACATCTTTTGAATAAGATTCCTTCAAAAGCTGTTCCTACGACACCGTATGAGATATGGTTCGGTAGGAGACCAAATCTTAGTTACATTAAGGTTTGGGGTATGTCAGGGTGGCTCAGCAAGATAAGTTTTCACCTCAAGGGCAAAAGTTTAGGTTTGTCGGATATCCTTCAAATACGAGGGGATATTTTTTCTATGATACCGAGCATCGAAATGTGTTCGTAGCTCGCTTTGCAAAATTTCTAGAAGTAGAATTTTTGTCAGAAGGTGGTAATCATAGACAAGTTGAACTTGATGAAGTCCAACCTGAAAACAACGAACCAACGGAGGAACCTGAAGTTCAAGTAGATGAAGGACTTTCAACACACACACTCCGTAGGTCAGAAAGGGTATCTAGACCTCATGAACGCTTGTATTTGATATTAGAAAAGAGTCTGGATGTTCTCTTAGTCGAAGAGACTGATCATTTCACCTATAGAGAATCGATGTTGGACATCGACTCCGTGAAATGGCAAAGTGCCATGAAATCTGAGTTAGACTCAATGCATGAGAATCAAGTTTGGGACTTGGTTCCGCTTCCCGAATGAATTGTTCATATCGGTTGTAAATGGGTTTACAAGAGGAAGCACGGGCCTGACAGTAAGGTTGAAACTTACAAGGCCCGACTGGTTGCAAAAGGTTACACGCAGCGACCTGGCGTCGACTACAATGAAACCTTTTCACCAGTAGCAATGCTTAAGTCTATTCAGATTTTGCTTTCTATAGCTGAGTATCATGACTACGAGATTTGGCAAATGGATGTCAAAACGGCTTTTCTGAATGGATTTCTTGATGAAGAAATCTATATGGAACAACCGGAAGGTTTTGCGTCCAGCGAAAACTCGGGTATGGTGTGTAAGCTTAAGAAGTCCATTTATGGACTTAAACAAGCTTCCCGAAGTTGGATTCTTCGATTCGACGAGATTATTATATCGTCTGGTTTTCTCAAGAATTCGGAAGAATCGTGTGTGTATCAGAAGGCCAGTGGGAGCATGGTCGTATTTTTAGTCCTATATGTTGATGACATCCTAATCATTGGGAATGATTTAGGTATGTTACAAAGCATCAAAGCGTATCTCTGTAAGAATTTCTCCATGAAGGACCTGGGAGAAGCTTAATATGTTTTAGGGATAAAACTCTATAAAGATAGACAAAGGAGGCTGATTGGGTTATCCCAATCTACATACATAGATAAGATCTTAGAACGGTATAACTTTGGTAACTGTAAGACAGCAAACATACCGTTCAGACATGGGATTAATCTTTCAAAGAAGATGAGTCCACAAACATAAGATGAGAAGGTTAAAATATCTATCCAACCTTATGCTTCGTGTTTGGGTAGCATAATATATGCCATGTTATGTACAAGGCCTGATATCAGTTTCGCTATTAGCGTAACTAGTAGATATCAGTCCAATCCAGGTAATGACCATTGGATGGCCATTAAACATATCCTCAAGTATCTTAAAGGTACTAAGGATAAGTTAATAATTTATGGAGGAAACGAACTGCAAGTTAACAGGTATACGAATTCTGATTTTCAATTGGATCCCGATGATAGAAAGTCTACATATGGATTCGTATTTACCCTTAACGGAGGTGCAGTTTGTTGGAAGGGTTCCAAACAGGGATCGACAACAGATTCCACCACTGAGGCAGAATATATTGCAGCTTCTGAAGCTGCAAAAGAGGCTGTGTGGATAAAGAACTTTGTCACAGAATTGAGAGTTGTCCCAAGTATCGAGAATGCGATTCCGATATACTGTGACAATATTGTAGCCATTGCGCAAGCAAAGGAACTGAGGGCGCATCAGCAGTCAAAGCATGTGGAACGCAAGTACCACATCATTCGAGAGATTGTGTCGCGAGGGGATATTGTCGTGTGCAAGGTGCCGAGTGAAGATAATGTAGCAGACCCGCTGACGAATGCCATACCTCTGAAGTTGTTTGATAAACACGTGGAGTCGATGGGTATTAGATACAATCGTTATTGGCACTAGAGCAAGTTGGAGTTTTTGTTGGGGTTGGTGCTCACAACGCCAATTCCCGGTTGTATTTCTTTATGAATACTTCTGTAAAACATTATTATTTTGAATAATATATGCAGTTTCTATAATATAATGTTTCTTTTAATATGGTAAAGACGTAATGACCTTAGAATGACTAGTCATGGTGCAGTTGCAAAAGCGTCGCAACTGACATTGAGTTGTATCATGACGTTGTCATTCTCAGACAGTTCCTGGTCAAGGTTTACACTACTTGGTCAGTATAGTAAACCCGTTGAGACCGGTACATGTCCTATACTGGAATATATGATTCTAATGGTTTCTCAATGAACCATAAGTCTTGGAGACTAGTATAGACGTGTAGGTGTTTATAGCGGATAAACACTGAACGACTCACCAAACATTCTTAATGGATGGTACACCAACGTCAATAAGAATCTTGTCGGGTTGAGTAGCACTTGTGATTCTTAGACTTGAGATGCCACTGTGGGCACATGAGACATCTTCTACACTTAGATGGCAGTCATATCACCGATCTATTAAGATCAGACCTCCGCCTGTTCGTTGGGTGTAGATAGATCCTCAGGGTGTCTTGTGCGTATCAAGATAGGATCCATGCTTATTAGATCCCTGGCATGTTCTAGGAACACTAACAATGGTATCAGAGCCAATTTTAAGCATGAATATTTTAGGGTTCATGAGACTAAAATTTGGGGCTTTTATGTTTTGAGCATGATTCTTTCAAATTGATGCTTTGAGCATGCTTAGAATATGTTAACTTAGATTTGTGCATGATTAGATTTGAGAAAAATTGATTGGATCAAAATTTTTATAATTCCTTAAGGTGGCCGAATATACAGTGTAGTCCACTGCAGATTTTTTAATTTTTTTAACATAAAATGATGTGTTTAAATGCATGTTTAAATGTTGATTGTTGGTTTGATTAGATTAGAATCAAAGTCCATAATGTTTATGTTAAAATCAAAGAGCATGTTGAGCATGAAATGATGAATTTAGGATTCAATTTGTGTTGAGCATGAAATGATGTATTTTGGCTTCAATTTGTGTTGAGCATGAATTGATGGATTAAGCATGATTAATTAAGTTAATTGGTATTTTGGAAATATTGAGTTTAATTAATTACTCATGGCTAATACACTTTAATTAAAATAATTGTGATATTTAGAATATTATAATTATGTTAATAAGCCTTTAATTATGAATTGGGCTAAAAGTGTGTATTTGGACTTAATGGGCTTGGTTTGACTAAGTTTGGTTTTGGACTTTTGGATTGGATCCAATTGGGCCCAAAACCAATTCCATAAGGTCCAAATACATCACTTGGCCCTTTAAAGAATTTAATTGGGCCTAATGGGCCTAAATTGATTTGTTGGCAATAGGGTGATTCCTATTGGGCCTTGGCATTTTGGGTTTGATCCATTATGGCCAAAGCCCATGCCTTAAGAATCAATTAAAAGCCCATTGGACTTTAATTTAAATGACATTGGATGTTATTGGGCCTTTGAGACCCATTAAGATTGGATTTGGAATCCAAGCCTTTAAGGCTTATAAGTAAGTGTAAATATTTAATTTGGAATTAGTATTGAATACAAATAAATTGGATTTAAATTTGTAGTTCAATATAATTCAAGAATATTTACTTTGAGTATTTATTCTTAACGAGTTTTGACTCACGCAAATCAAATCGTTGTATGAACATTAAATGGTCATTAATTCAAAGATTAATTAATTGGATTAGATTGATTGAATAACTTGATTTGTATGAATACATGAATGTGTTGTATGAATAATATATATCGGATGGATATTTGAAGGGCAATGGCAGTTTTGGAAATTGTTGTAATAAGTTTAGAATTTATTAAATTGGACCTACGTGTCCAGCCTTTTATCTCATTTCTCATTGTATTTCTCTTCTCACCTATTCCCCTCAATGTAAATGAGGTTTCTTTATTGTATTATGTAATTGGGTAGAAGTTAGAATAGTTCTAGCCGGGGAGAGGAAATGGAGTGATTTGTTCTAGGAACAATTTGTGACATATCCATCCGCATATCATTATTAATTTATTTATACTCGCTTTATTATGTGTTTAGAATGCATGTTTAAGGGTGTATGATGATGAGACCTTAACAAAGATAATAAATTGGTTGCCAATTTGCACGCGAAAAACCCTCAAAACATATTAAGCGTTTTTCCTTCCGTTGAGTGATTCTTACTCAAGATCCAAAGTTGGCATTGGTTTGTTAGCCAAAGTCAAGACCTTAGTCAATTGCGGATGTGTTTGAATCATAAGAGTTTTGTTCCATATCGGTGTCTTGTCCAAGTCGTGATTTGTTGGCCAAAGTCAAGATCACTTCTTGTCCATCGACATTGATTACGAAGCTTTCCATGTCAATGGGTTCCGCTTAACTGGGATCATTAAGTTTGTTGTGCCAAAGCCAAGGCTTAGTTGATTCAGAGGAAAAAGGTTAGGTAATATATTTGATATATTGGCATATATAAGATATATGTTTCGGACTTGGATGTCCATCTACTGGATCTAGGAATTGGATGGGATCCAATTGATCTTAGAGATCTACCTAGTTAAGTATCATACAATTTGTTGGCCAAAGTCAAGATTGTGTGTTATTTAACGGGATCCTAGCCCACTAGGAAACTAGGTTTCCCGAGTACTCCACAGAGGGTTAGAGGCTCGCCGAAAAATAGTGGGAGGCAAGAATTAAATTTTCAATATTCGTTTAGATACTTGCCATACGCGCTCAATCAAATATCATTCGTTAAATAAATTAAATGTTAGTTGGACTAATATTTAATAGTTGTTTTAATTTAACAGTTAGACTGTATTCAAACTATTTCATTTATAGTTGATTATATAATTGGATTATAGTAATCAATATATTTGAATTTTACCCTTCAATTATAGTTGATTATATAATTGGATTATTGTAATCAATATATTTGGATTTTACCAATCATTTATAATGATTATATAATTGGATTATAGTAATCAATATATATTTGATTTTAACCAATAAAATTGTAATAAGTTATATAGTTAGACTATAGTAATCATTACATTAGATTGTACCTGAAATCGTTGATTAAATAGTTGGAATTTTAGAATCAAGATTAAATTGAAAGATTAGTGTTTAAAACATTATCCTAGGGAAAATGTGTTTAGACGACTTTAATTTTCAAATTGGGAATAAATTTCAGGATAGTCCTGAAACTAAGAAGTTACTTTATTTGATAAAATAACATCTTAGGCCTAAGCCCGGAGTTAAGCAAATAGTAGAGCATGATCTTTGGAAGATTCATGTGATGATAACTTTAATGTTTAATCCATTATGCTTGCCATAAAGACTCCTTAATTTCCTAATCAGAACTAAGGATTAGATCCTTAAAGTATGATGAAGAAATTGAAGGATCTTCATAGATCTATTCTTAGCTCTTAGAAGTATTAAATTGCAATTAATAACTCTTGGAGAGTTAATGGCCATTCTCAAGGAGACAAAGCCAAAGTTTGCAATAAGGCAAGTAGCGCAAGGCGCACCTTACTTCGATATTCTAGAAACCCAGGCTTGGCTAAAGACTTCTGGAATGTGAAAAGGGCAAAGGCAAAATCATTATAATCTTCTAGGAAGATAAAAGACATATCCCAAGATGTCTGCCTAAATTATGGCAAACGGGGTCATTGAAGCATGATTGTCGTATGGACAAAGCAGACATGAAGGAATTGAAGACGAGCAAGGCTCTGACTTCAAATATGTTTGTCATAAATATGTTCACTACTAGTATTAAAATTTGATTTTAAATACTTAGTGTGATACATAAATATGCATTGATGTGCAGAATCTGCTGTGAGCAGGATACTGACTTCAAATGAGATTAATCTGCGAATCGGAAATGGGACTACAGTCGCTGTTTCAACCATAGATACCTAAGTTTAGGAACTACCATTTGGGTGTGTACTTAAATTAGGAAACTATTATAATGTAACTAGTTTGACAAGAAACATTATCTCTATATCGAGTATAACTCGTTGCGAGTATACCTTTATATTCTAAAGTATTTTATTTTATAAAGATGATATTGAGATAAACACATTAGATGTGAATAACAATATTTATATTTTGAATATAATAAATCTCAAACATATAATATGACAAACAAATAGATCAAACTGATTTGATCAGATGAGACTTATTTGTGGCAGTGTTGTCTGGGACACAATTAAACAAGACTTGTATATCCACACTTTTGAAGAGTTGATACTAGGACGGATTTGATTCCACTCAAATAAAGTCTATGAATCTAGTTTATTAGGTAAAGTACCTAAAATACCTTTTACTTGGTGAAAGTGCAAGAACCACCGATCTGTTAGCCCTATTCATAGTGAAGCAAGTGGGCCCATGTCTAGCTGGGCTAGAGGTGGATATGAATGTTTCGTGACCTTACGAATATGGCATCGCTTATGGTTATATGTTTCTTATGAAACACAAATCAGAAACTTTTAGAGTTTTGACACGAAATAGACGAACAGATCGGCTAAAGTATTAAAACATCACGGTTTGACCATGATGAAAATACTTAAGCACTAAGTTTCTCATATACTTGAAAAAGTATAGTATTCTTTCAATGAGGACTCCTCCTGGAACACGTCAGTTTGACGGTGTGTCCGAACGGAGAAACTGAATTTTGTTGGACATGATAAGGTTAATCATGAGTCGCTCTGAGCTACCATTTTCCTTCAAAAGGGATAAGTATTAATAGTGCAATACTTATTTTGAATAAGGTTCCATAAAAATCTGTTTGACAGATTTCATATTAGATATAAATAGGAAAGAAACTGGGCTTTCTCACTCCTGATGATTTGGGAATGCTAGGCATGCGTTTGGATGATACCAAACTAGAACCCAAATTGGATAAGTGCCTAATGTAATTGGTTATCCTAAGGAAACCAAAATATAGTACTTATACAACTCACTAGAGAACAATGTAATTGTTGCTCACCATGCGGTTTTCTAAGAGGAAAACTGATATGCAGTGGTAAGTGGGAGGATAGTAAAACTCGATGAAAAATCGGAGTTATACTGTTCAAGGCACCAAGTCCTTAATGGAACACAAACAGTTCATCAAGGATGAACTGTACCAGTAATCTTCGAATACACAAGAACCGCGTAGGTCGGAGAGAGTCAGAAAACAACCTGGGGTATGGGTTTCTGATCTCACCTCATAAAGATGTCAATCTTATTGAGGAATACAAACTGACTACGTATGAGGAAGTGATACAAGGTATCGACTCCCTATTATCGCAAAGTGCCATGAGTCCGAAATGGATTCCATGTATAACAACTACGTTTGGACACTAGTTGTTGTACCACAAGGCATTGTGCCTATTGGTACTATATAAGTCTTCAAGGAATACATACATGGAAGGCAACATACCAACGTACTAAGCTAGGCTTGTAGCGAAAATGTATCATTATCAACATTGTGTTGATTACAACGAAATCTTTACCTGTTGCCACGTTAAATCCATTTGGATAATGCTTGCTGATGCTGCATGTTTCATTTATGAAATATGGCAGCTGAACGAGAAAATCGCTTTCCTAAAAGGGAAACCTTTTGGAGGATGTTTACAACATCCTGACGATTTTGTCGTATCAAAACTAACAAACGAGGTTTGCAGGTTATTCGATCCATGTTTGGATCGAAGCAAGCATTAGGTTCTTGGAATTAACTTTTTGATGTAATCATAATGGTGTATGATTTAATTCAAAAACGAAATGATTTTTGTGTATATAAGGAGGTTAGTGGGAGCGCACTAAAAGTGACTGTCCTAATTAATGATGATATATCATTTCTTGGAAATGATATTCCCATATTACAATCAGTGAAAGCTTGGCTTTCATGAAAATTCTCCATAGAATTCTTGGGAGAAACAAAATTTATTCTAGGAATTAAGATCTACTAGGATAGATTTAAAGTTGTTAACACTCTCGTAGAACTCGTACATTTAAAAATATGTACGTGACCTGATGTCTCATACGCTTTGAGCATATGGAGTCACAAACGGGTCAATCCAAGTGATAGTCACTGGATTGATATTAAGAACATCCGTTAGTATCTTAAAGAACTAAGGATGATGTCTTAAACTATGGAGAAGGAGAATTTAAAGTGACTAGGATCACTACTGTAAGTTTTCTAACCGATAAAAACAACGGTACAATACAGTTTGAATAACGGAATAGTGAGCTGGAAATCTTCCAAGCAAGATACTGTTACCGAATAAACAACAAATGTGGGTCATTGCTGCGGCTGAGGCAGCAATAGAAGCCATCTAGGTCATTAACAAATCTAATTAGATTAGATATAGTTCTGTTAGCAGCTGAGCTAGGCTACAGTGCAGACTAAAGAATTAATGGTCTCATCAACGATCCGAATATATATACTTCGACTATTCATCTGATTCGTTCGGATCATACATCGTGGCGATGTGAAGATCGAATAAATTGCATCAGACGATAATCATACAAATCCGCTGACGAAA